>CAWUFW010000445.1:335000-562500 GCA_963921515.1 Calotriton arnoldi
GGGGACCGCCACCTCCCCGGGGCACTTAGAAAACAAATGTGGGGGTCCGTTTCGGACCCCCGAAGCCCCGGGGACCACCCCCTCCCCGGGGCTGTGCAATTTAAGGGAGGGGGGCCGCGCGGCCCCCCTCCTGGAGCCTGTGGTGGCCCTGGGGACCGCCACCCCCCAGGGCCGGCTCCTGCAGTGTTCCGGGATGCCTACCCCCGGGACACTGCTGTTTGCAATGGCAGGACGGGAGCCTCGCGGCTCCCGTCCTGTCATTGCAAACTTGCTTTGCTTCATTGAAGCGAGAGCAGGGAAAACTGCTCTCGCTTCAATGAAGCAAAGCAGATTGCTTTTCCATAAGGGGAGCTGCATGTCAGCAGCTCCCCTTATGGAAAAGCAATGCCGGCTCCCGCAGGACGCGGGTAGCCGGCGGGACCGTGCGGGCATTGGGGACCCCCCATGGTCCCCATCCCCCGGGGCTATTAGTGGCCTGGGAGGGGGGCCACGCAGCCCCCCTCCCCAAAAATAAAAAATTAAAATTAAAAAAAACAAAAAACGGAAAGGCCGGCCCCGGGGGATGGGGTCCCCGGGGCCAACATAGGCCCAGGGAAGGGGGGGCCATGCGGCCCCCTTCCCGTTTTATTTTAATTAAAAAAAAAAAAAAAATCCTCAGGCCCCGGGGGATGGGGTCCCCGGGGCCAAAAGTGGCCGAGGGAAGGGCGGCCACGCAGCCCCCCACCCATACAAACAAACAAAAAAGCCCGGCATCGTGCCGGAGGCCCCGACCCCTCCCTGCAGCAGTCTGCAAACGCGCCCCCTGGCGCGTTTTGAGAAGGGGAAGTAATTCCCCTTGAATACTGGGGGTCCCTGGGGGCCAACTAGCCCACCAGGAACCTCCAGTATGCGCCAGGGAGCTGCGTTGCAGAGAGGTGTACAGAGGCCACGCCCCTTTTTACACCTCTCTGCAACGCAGCTCTGTGGCGCTTTTTGGAGGTACATGGTGGGCTAGTTGGACTCCAGGGACCCTCAGTATTCAAGGGGACTTAATCCCCCAACTTAAAACGCGCCACGGGGCGCGTTTGCACAGTGGTGAAGAGAGGGGGCGGGGCTTCAGGTGACATGTGTGCAAACAGGCCCCGTGGCGCGTTTTAAGATGGGGAATTAAATCCTCTTCAATCCTGAGGGTCCCTGGGGGCCAACTAGCCCACCAGGTACGTCCAGAAAGCGCCACAGAGCTGCGTTGCAGAGAGGTGTAAAAAGGGGCGTGGCCTCAACACCTCTCTGCAACGCAGCTCCCTGGCGCATACTGGAGGTACAGGGTGGGCTAGTTGGACCCCAGGGACCCTCGTGATTCAAGGGAACTTAATCCCCCAACTTAAAACGCGCCACGGGGCGCGTTTTCACAGTGGTGAAGGGAGGGGGCGGGGCATGTTATTGTTAGAAATTAGCATTTAAACAACCTTTGAAATTCACCTAAAAAAACCATAGGTTTCAGGCACGTTATAGTTAGAAATTAGCATTTAAAAAAACCTTTGAAATTCACTGAAAAAACCATAGGTTTCAGACACGTTATAGTTAGAAATTAGCATTTAAAAAACCTTTGAAATTCACTGAAAAAACCATAGGTTTTAGGGACAGTTATATTTAGTTGGACATTGCACTCGTACAAAACCCGTGAAATTCCCCCGTTAGTTAGTTCAGGTAACTATAACTCGCGCCCCCGCAATGCACTGCTGATGACGTCACATATTACATCACTCATGACATGGTCAGTGACATCACCGATGACATCACCGATGACATCACCGATGACATCACCGATGACATCACTGATGCCATCACTGATATCTCAAATGACATCACTGATGACATCATCCATGTGATAATTTGATGCATCTTCTCACACCCTAATATAACTTTTAATACACCCACTGTAAATTACAGACTGCCATTGTCAAAACCATAGACACCAATTACTATATACACACTCACTGATTCTTAGGTCTACACACACACATCTACTCACTCACCCGTACAGTCACTCATATTTATAGTCACTCAGTACAGGACTATTATATGCACTCATACACCTATATAAACACTCACACACCGCCACTCATCCATAGAGGTACTCACACACCTAGTCAGTCATGCAAAAAATTAAGCACACACCCATTTACTCACCTATACAGTTATACACACACCAACTCACTCATACAAATACTAGCACATTCTTCAGTGATGTCATCAGTGATGTCACTGACCATGTCATGAGTGATGTAATATGTGACGTCATTAGCAGTGCATTGCGGGGGCGCGAGTTATAGTTACCTGAACTAACTATAACGGGGGAATTTCACGGGTTTTGTACGAGTGCAATGTCCAACTAACTATAACTGTCCCTAAAACCTATGGTTTTTTCAGTGAAAAAAATAAATAAATAAATATATATATATATATATATATGTGTTTCCATTTATTTTTATGCAATTTATTTTGTGACAATCCGCCATTTGAACTCTGCTGCAGAGGTCTTAAATGCAGGGTCAAAGGTCGGGAGGTCAAGCCTTCTGACCTTCAAGAGAAGGCAATGTTATCATTTCAACCCTCACCAAGACCCGCAAAATACGTAGACCGGAACCATACCGATGCTAAGATGGCAGAAGCCTCCCCCAATCACCCTCTGTGGTCATCAGCGCTGCACACTTGGTTTAGAAACAAACCACTGATCACCTGCCACATTTGTCAGGAACCAACACAACAAAGTCAACACAGATATCATCCCAGAAGACTAACAGAAGCTGTGTATTATCCACTTCAGCCACAGAGACCACCTTCTATCATGGCAGGCGAAAGGACTTTTGCAGTGATAACAGTGACGCTATACGCATGATATATAAAATCTCAAACAACACACAATATGGTACTTTACATACACACAGCATGGCGGTACTCTCCACCTCTGCAAACGTTTTAGGTCTAGTTTAGAGGTGTGCTTAGGTGTGCAAAACAGACAGCCCATGTGCTATCTAGTAGGCTCGAGTTAACAAGCCCAGCCAGAGTTTAACTTCAAGAACAAACTAAGGTTTTCCTAGAATGATTAAACGTGGAGGGCAAGGCAATTTGTTGAGATCAAAAAATGGAAGCCAATCGGACAGTCTAGTCCTTCAGCACAGCATCAGATATCACCGTTCTAGCGAACTGACGAAAGCAGAACCGGACAGAATCTTCTTTTAACCTAACCAATAATACGGATTTAAAATGAGTTCTATGCATGTGCTGCACAAAGAATCGAAATGCAAGTAGTTCATCGAGCAAGCAGCAGCTGGTGCATTGCAGTAGGATTATTTTTCACTATCGCAAGTACCGCAAGTTCAATAAAGCCCCAACCTATTGTTCAGTCTCGCTTACACTAATGTGCTGTAACATAATCAGTCGGAAAAAATTACCTTTGTTTGTCAAAAAAGCTATAGCCAGCACAATCTGTTCAGCGCTGAAAAGATTTCTGTACTAGGATAGCATTTGATGTACTCAAAAGAATACATAAAAACACAGCCACGAAGTCAAATTACACACACAGGTGAACTGCATCTAGCAAGCACCATAGAGTAATAATACAATTCCACTGGGACAAACATCATGAGAAGCAGCGGACTCCATGAAAAACGGTAAAAAAGTAAAAGAAGCGAGCGGTGCGCGCACGTGAGCGTGCACCATGGCCTATTGCTTGCGGTTACCCGCACGGCCGCCGGGCGCGATTATTGAAAACACATGGCGGCCGTGCGGGTAACCGCACGGAAAAGGCCATTGTGCACGAGCGTGTGGTCAGCTTTTGGAAGCCCCTTACATAAAGTCTCGCTGGGCAGCGCATGCGCGCTACTCTAGGCTCGACCTAAAAATGAATGCATACTTGTGTAGTATAACTGGTGCTCATATAAAGCACTCCAGTACCTTACGGTCAAGTTTGCGCTATTGTATTGTAATTGCATTCATATAGCCCCTACTACCCCATACAAGGCGTCAAAGCTCTTTTTCGGTGAGTAGCATGCTACTCCAGAACCCATAAAGGATGTGGTGAATTAATATTGTGAAATATGAAAGTAATTTGAGTGGTGGATATGTAAGTCAGTTATTTGGATTGAGAAGGATAGCGGAGGGATAGAAGAGGGGAAAAAGATTTGCATTTATATAGCACTTGCTACCCCTGATGGGGTTTTGAAGTGTTTTTTTCAGCGAGTAGCACGCTATTCTAGCATCCATAAAGGATTAGTGGTGAATTAGTATAGTAAAATATGAAAGTAATTTGAGTGGTGGACATGTTAGTCTGTTATTTGGATTGAAAAGGATAGTGGAGGGATAGAAGAGGGAAGGATTTAGACATTTATTTTTTGTTTTGGAGGACATTTTTTTAAAACATATTTTATTAAATTTTTCCAGTTTTAAACCCATCAATTTCGGCATTTTGCAGTTATACACAATATTGTAGTACATTGAAGTCATCGTACAGTGTACGTGCATTATCATCTACAGTAATTGTATGACATATGAATACAACTATCCCATCCCTCCCTCCCTCAACTTCGTCTGGCACCAACCAATCCTAGCGCATATGGCAAGGTATTCCCCCCGTCTACTCCCGACTGCACATAAACATTCAAAGTGTATGTATGCACCCTATGGCGCAGGATTCACAAACAATGAAATTCCGTAATCATGGAAACTAGTTTGTTTTGGAGGACATAGCAGTAGGAGGAAGCTTGGGATGAGTAAAAGGGTTATGGAGGGGGAAGAGACAGAGGGAAGGGTTTAGGAAGGCTTGTTTTTGGGGATCATAGTAGTCGTATGGGATGAATGAGGGAGTGGAGGAAAAGGATATATTGATAGAGCCATAGGGTGAGAAATGGGGTAGTGCATTGCATATGCTGAATTAGAAGAAAAGTAATAAATATATAGATCTGGGAGTACATGGAAGGCGCATAGATGCATAAAGGAAGTAAGTATATCTAGATTAAAGTTGCAATAAATAAACTCCAGTTTTCAAGTGGTGTTGTACTTAAAATTCTATAGAGATATAAAGAAATTGTAATTCAATAGTGAAGCAATTGTAGATTAGTTATAAGATTTATTTATTTATGCAGTGTTACATTATTCTATGTTTTTAACATGTATATAACTATCAGTATATGTACATTTGTTTCACAGAACTGATGAATATCTAAATGTTTTTTTTGACAATCAATTTTATTGAGTTTTGAATGTAACCACAAACAGCACCATTCAGAGCTACAATGTATAATGTCAGATTAGGGAGAAGAACACATCACACTGACATTAAGCGACACAAGTGAATCCATAGTCGTACAGCTGGCAAGCCCACCATTCCATTTCAGTCATCTATTACCCTGACCCATTTACCCCACATGCGGCGAAATTTCCCAGGACATCCCCTGGCTACATATAGAGGCCGTTCCTGTGCAGCGCACCAATCCACCCCCCTGCGCCAGCGCCCCAGAGTGGGTGGGGAAGTGTCCAGCCATTGAGCAGCAATGTCTCTTTTGGCAACTACCAATGCAGTATTAAGGAAGAGCTTCTCAGCCCTGGAACCGTCCAATCCGTCAGTGATACCCAGCAGAACATGTATGGGATCAAGAGGCACCTCCCAGCCCAGGACCCCTGTCAGGTCTTGTGTTAGAGACTCCCAATACCCCTGTATCGCGGTGCACAACCACACCATATGGTAAAAGTCGGCGTGAGGGTGGGAGCAGCGGGGGCAGCGGGTATCCAACCGAAGTCCCGCGCGGTGAAGACGCAGGGGTGTAAGGTAGGCGGCGTGTAAGAAGTAGACTTGGACCAGACGGAGCCTCGCTGATACCGCAATCATTCTAGGGGCCATCAGGGCATCCCTCCAGTCCGCATCCTCCAGAGCCCCAAGCCAGCCCTCCCATTTTTCTCGGAGAAGGGAAAGGGAGTTAGGGGTGTTGTTGATGAGTGAGCGGTATATCCGAGAGATCCCACCCTTCCCCAAATCACCGGTCAGAACTTGTGCTTCGGGCGGGCTATATTCAGGCAGGGACATGCCCTCCTGAATATGAGTGAAGGGCGTGACGCAGCTGCAAATATTGAAAGAATTGAGAAGGATGGAGGGAGTGTCTAGCCTGCAAATCTTGAAAGGATCGAATATGAGTGCCACTCCAGATGTCGCCCAGCAAGGTGACCCCGATGAGGTCCCACTGCCGGAACCCGGACAGGGAAGCAACTTCATGAAGCCTGGTGCCACACCACAAAGGAGTGTGAGTCAGCCTCCCTACCCATTGAGTATGGCGTAGTGACGCATGCCAGGCCAGGAACACTCCGCGTGTGACCTCTGGGAGAGCTCGAGGGACTACGTCTCCGTAGAGCATCCCTTGGATAGAGGAAAAGCCTATGGTGTTAAGTTCCAAGCGGTACACCGGGTCGGACCAGCCGCCGTTAAACCAGTCGTGGATCGTGAGGAGACGAGTCGCCAGATAGTAGAGGTAGAGGTTCGTCATTCCGAGACCTCCGTCAAAAGGTGGGATTCGGCAGTGGTTCAGGGCCAGCCTGGATCTCCGACCCCCCCAGAGGAACCTAGTGGCCAGACCATCCATATCCCGGAACCAGGACCTAGCAAAGGAGAGATGTGTGTTCTGGAGCATGTACAGGAAACTGGGTAAGATCATCATTTTATATAGGGCTATCCTGCCCAGAGGGGTTCAGGGGCAACGTGCGCCATTTAAGAAGGTCGGCGCGGACCCGTCGAACCAGCGGGGTGACATTGAGCTTCCAGGCGAGGTCGGGAAGAAGGGAAACCCAAATCCCCAAGTACCCGAAAGACAGTCGCCGAAGAGGGATCAACGACTGCCAGTCGAAGCACTCGCGTGATACATGCAAGGGAACAAGGACTGACTTGGCCGGGTTAAGCCGTAGGCCGGAAACACGTTCAAAAACGGCCAGTGCCCGAAGGCAACGAGGTCCCGGCCGGGTCAGCCAGGAACAGCAGTACATCGTCCGCGTACAACGCAATTTTATCCTCCGCTAGGCCGGGCCACCTCCATCCAGTCAGTGAGTGATCACTGCGGATCATGCAAGCGAACGGTTCCATTGCCAGAGCAAAAAGAATCGGGGAGAGGGGGCAGCCCTGCCTCGTACCCCGCCCAATGGGGAAGGGGCGGGATAGAGCTCCGTTAACGAGGACCTGCGCCCGGGGACGGTGATAAAGTAGTCGTACCAAGTTGCGGAAAGGAGAACCAAAGCCCATCTGGTCCAGCACTGCATCTAAGTAGCTCCAACCAACAGAGTCGAAAGCCTTCTCGAAGTCAGTAAGGAGAAGGGACAAGTATGGAGTCAACAGGTGCCGGTTTGCGAGGGCAAGATGAAGGCGTCGGAGACAGTGCCTAGTTCCTCGGAGAGGCATAAAACCGCATTGGTCAGGATGGACGAGCTGGGCCAGATGTGGCCGTATGCGACTGGCCAATACGGAAGCGAAGATCTTAAGCTCCGTATTGATGAGCGAAATGGGACGGTAGTCTGAGCAACATTGTGAGGGGGGTTGGGACTTTGGGATCACTACAATGGTAGCGAGATCCGTCTCCGGCCGGAATGAGCCACAGTCCACCGCTTCTTTGTACATCTCTACAAGAGGTGGAAGCAGGGTATCGCGGTAGGACGAATAAAACTCCTGGGGGAACCCGTCCGGCCCAGGAGTCCTACCAGCCGCCAAACGCGAAATGGCTTCCGACACCACCTCAGGGGTAAGCGGAAGGTCCAGCGCAGCCGCGTCAGAGCCGCCAAGGCGTGGAAGAGTGAATTCTTCCCGCTGGAGGAGGTCGGAAAGGGAAAGATCAGGCGACCGCGCTGAGTAGAGGGTAGCATAGTAGGAGGCAAAGCACTGGGCCACTGCCGCCGGGGCGCGGTGGAGTGCGCCGTCTGCGTCCGCCATTTCCGGTATGATACGGTTAGCCATAGGGTAAGTGGCGAGGCGATAAAGGAGCTTCCCATTTTTGTCTCCCCAACCGTACACGCGGGCCACAGAGGAGCGCCAAAGAAGCTTGGCGGCTTCCAGAGAGGTCTGCCTGATCTCATCCCGTAGGAACGCCAGTCTCCGGACCTGGACTTCAGACCTATCCTCGGGGTTCAGCGCCTCAATCAGGGTGGCTTGCGCTTCCAAATGTGTGAGCTGGGAGTCACGCGCCGCCCGAGTGAGTTTCAGCTGGCCCTTGGCGAATCCCCGAATGGTGGCCTTGCCTGCCTCCCATAGGGTGCGAGAGGAAGACACCGAGCCATGGTTAGTTGTAAAATAGGAACCGAGTTCGGCACCAATGCTGTCCTTGAACTCCCCATCCTGGAGGAACCAGGCGTTGAGTCGCCAAAGCGGTCGGGAGGATGGGGGAAGGGCCCCTACATGGAGTAGCACCGGAGAGTGGTCTGACAGGCCCCTCGGTAGGATAGAGATTGCCTGGAGCGCTCAGCAGTCCTGAACTGGCAGGAAAGCGTAGTCTAGGCGTGCATGGGTGTGATGAGAGGCCGAAGTGTGAGTGTGTGTAGTGCCTTGCGGTCGGGTACCACAGTCTCCAGGCGTCCCCGAGGCCCAGGCTGGTTGCCCAGGAGGAGAGGAGACCGGATTGAACAGTCCTGGAAGTAGAGGGAGGGGACGCAGTGTCAAGGCCGGGATCCATGACGGCGTTGAAGTCGCCCCCCACCACGGTCAGGCCAAGGGGCAAAGCCGCAATCAGCGGGGTAAGTCTGCGGAGTGTAGAGGCCAGCAAAGCAGGAGGGGAATAGACAGACAGGAGATTGATCGGGCGATCTCCAAGGGTCCCTTCTAAGAGAATAAAACAGCCCTGAGGATCATGTCACCTTACGCGCCACTAGGGGAAGAGTACGACGCGCCAGGATCGCCACCCCTCTGGATCCCCTACGAAACCCGGAATGCCAGACAGTGCCATAGCCATAGCGGGCAAGGAAAGGACACTTTTGGCCTAGTAGGTGGGTTTCCTGAAGCAGGAGTATGTCTACCGCCTGGCGCTGGGCATATCGCAGGACGGCTGCGCGTTTGATCTTGTCCAGTAGGCCATTAATGTTCCAGGACATAAGGCGGAGCGGTGAAAGCGTGTTAGATTCGCCGGTCAGGAGGCGGCCATGGGGGGAGTCGGGCCGCGCAGCAGCATAGCTGGGATTCTGGGAGCATGGTATCGCTCAGAGCTCGCAAATAAGGTAGCATAGCAGTGTGTGAGATGCGTTCACCCAGGTGAATGGAAACCGAGACGGTGCAAACAAAATAAAACCTGAAAAATAAAACGAACGGGAGCCGGAGTTCCAACCCTTCCCAACCCCCCACCCCACACTTCAGGAACGGAAGCATCTGTCGCCCAAACAATAACCAGGAACTGGAACACCAAGCTAAAAACGCTTGGAAACTGGGACAGATGTGGAGGACCCCTCCTCATTGCAGGATGTTCTTGTCTTATACCATCGGTGAACAGTTAGTGACCCAGTGGGTTACTGATCTCAGTCTCAGCCACTAGACTCGGTCGGCCCCGACCAGGAACCCAGACAACAAAGAAAGGACGGGCATCACATGATGTGTTCAGGCCGGCCCGGTGAGAAGTGTTGGGCTACGGGAAAGATCAGTGTCCGGAAGATCTATCGAGGACGGTCGAGGCGAGGCCGAACCGGGATCAGAACGGCCCAGGGAGCCAGATCGCCGCCTGGCTGGAGAAGTCTCTCTGGATGGTCCCGGCGTGCGGCCCTGTGAAGGGCCTATCAGAGAGGCAGAGCGCGCCCATCGCTGGCCCCTACGCCTCCCGGAGCGCCTGCGCCGCGGTCGAAGTACCGGCATGTCCCGCCGAGCGCTGCTGATGGTAGTAGGTTGAACAAGATCGTGGGCGGGCATCCGCAGCGGGCGTTCTTCTGTCGCCCAGGTCCATGCCTCCTCCGGAGTCTCAAAGAAGAGGGATTTGTCTTGAAAGACCACACGCAGTCGCGCCGGGAAGAGGAGCCTGTATTGGATGTTAAGCGAGCGCAGCTTCTGCTTGACCTCACCAAAGGAACGACGTTGAGACTGGACCTCCCGGGAGTAGTCAGGGAAGACCATTATCGTCAGGTTGTCATGCTTAAGAGGTTGTTTCTTCCGAGATTCGGCCAAGATAGCGTCTGTCTCGGTAGTTGAGAATTCGCAGGATGATTGGTCGCGGGGGGGCACCCGGCTGCGGCCGGGGAGCAAGAGATCTGTGGGCCCTCTCAATCGTGAACCAAGGGGAGAGAGCTCCCTCGGGCATCCAGGAGCGTATCCAACGCTCCACAAAGTCCGCCACCCGACCCTGTTCCATGCCCTCAGAAAATCCAATCAGGCGAAGGTTGTTGCGGCGGGCGCGATTTTCTGCATCTTCAGCCCGCCGGTGGAGCTCCTGTGTGAGAGACTGGAGCCGGTTCACCTGGATCTTGAGTTGCTGAACATCGTCTTCCACGGCAGACACACGGGATTCCGTTTCCTTAATCCGGGTGTTCGCATTGCGGAGGTCCTGTCGGATCAGCGTTATGTCTACTCGAGCCTCTGCAATCTTGCCTTCAACCGAGGACTGCGACGCCTGGATCGCCTGAAGGATAACGGAGAGGTTGTGCGCGGCCGGGGCTCCTGCGCCTGTAGGGCCACCGGCCGCCCCAGCCTCACTGGTGGTAAACCGATCCATCTTGGTCTGGGTAGCCGGAGTCTTGGGTACCTTATCTCGGCCCATGGTGGCCCCTCAGTAGGGTGAAGAGGGAATATCGCCGCCCCCCTCCCCCCCGGATAGTTCGGCCAGAGAGGATGAAAGAAAGGAGGTCCAAGGCGCAGCCAGGGCTTGCCGCCCACTCCAATCCAGGCGAACTCTGCGGGGGCTCCAGTGGACCACGGGGCAGTAGCAGACTCGTCAGATCACGGGTCTACAATACAGGGGGTCTGCGGCACCACCATGGCATGATCTAGATGGCACGGCCGCCAGGAGCCGACGGAGGGGCCCACGACCAGGATCTCCCGCCGCCCGAACCGTGCGGCCGACCCGAGACCCCAGGCCGCGGCTGCAGCCCGAATCAGGTGAGCCGGGTCAGGAGAGCAAGACCAGGCAGTCCGGGCCAGAGCCAGGCCCTCCCCCGACACCCGACCTGCAGGACCAACCACAGGCCCCTACCGGTCAACCCAAGCGCCACTGCCCGAGGCGGCAGTCGAGGAACCCCCAATCCTCCGGGACCCCAGGTGCCAGGGGGGAGGGGAGGAAGCCCAACGGGCACAAGTCAGGCCCAGGGGTGTCACACACCTCCTCCCCCTCCGCCCGATCGACGGCCGATCTCCCGCTCAGAGGTCCGCACCCCCAACGCAGCGTGAACACCTCACCTCACAGCCGCCATCACCGAAGGGAGGGGGGGGAGGCAGCCAGAGGCCCGCAGGCAACTGCGCAGCACGGTCCAGGTCTCCAGGAGGGCTCAGCAGTCCCACCGCCTCCTTCAAGATCCGCCAGGCCGCCAACAAAGTCACAGGCAGCAGCGCTCACCACCGAGACCGGCCAGCGGTCTAAGCCTCTCAGGGCCCACCCCGGAGCAAGGCGGCGGCCCCCTCGGCGGGAAACCAGTCCACTGGCACGCCGGGAGGCAACGAAAACACTCCAGGCCCAGCAATCAGGCCTCAAGGGACGAATCCAGGTAGGCCCCGGGGCTCCCGATAGACAGTGGGAGCTCACCGAAGCGGCGGGCCGTCCCCGCGCAGCCGGAGAGCAGGTCCGCAGCCTCGCCGGCCGGTTTCAGAAGGCCGGCGAATCAGCGCTCCGCATCGGCGCGATCAGGACGTAGGGCCGTGCAGTGAGCTGACGGCCGCGGTGGCAGCCGCCATCTTGATCGAGGCCGTAGGGGGGTCGGGGGTTGAGAGCGTCCTCCGCCTCAAGAATCGCAAAGCCGCACTTCCACAGAGCCCTCCGGCCCTCCAGGTGACCGGGTCAGAGATTTCAGGGGCCACTCATGTCCCGATGGCAGGCGAATGCAGAGCGGATGACGGAGGGGTCCGGAGCACTCCTAAGGTGCGACCGCCATCTTGACGCTCTTGGCCACACCCCATATCTAAATGTTTTAAACAATTCTACACGTTTATAAAAAGCAATACACAAATATAGGTACATATCTATAGTACAAATAAATGCTTATATACAGATGGATATGCTGTATATTTCTGTTTGCGTATGGTGCTTATGTGGGGAAGAGCCAATTCTTGAGTAGTTTTCTGAAGATAAGGTGGTTATCTGTGGATCTTATGTTGGGTGGGTAAAGAGTTCCATAGTTTGGCTGCTTGAACAGAGAAGGATGTGCCACCCATGGTTTTTTTCTTGTATCTTGGGATTTTGAGGCGAGGTGCCACTCTAGAGCAGAGGCTCCTTTGTTGAATGCATTTGGTGATTTTATTCCTGATGAAGAGCGGTCCTGTTCCATGTAACGCTTTGTGGGTGATATAAAGCAGCTAGAACGTGGATCTTCTGGCAACCGGTAACCAATGCAGGGCTTTCAAGGCAGGGGAGATGTGCTCTTGCAGTTTTATATGTAAGAGTAGTCTGGCAGCCGAACTCTGAATCCGTTTAGTCTTTTCATGGTTGTTAAAGGTGATCCATGGTAGAGGCTATTGGCGTAATCGAGTTTGGACAGAACAAGCTATATAAATGTGCAAAAAAAAGTGCCCAGTTAAGAAGGGTCAAACACTGCCAGAGAGAAGCTTGTTTGGAGCTGTTTAATGTGATAAACGCATGAAAGGTTACACGCAGGGGTTTGAATTTAATGATAAATCTAGTTCTGGTAAGGTGCATGTAGCCAAACATAGTCTGGCAATTTTCCACCTGAGACAGCTGTGTGGCCAGTCTGTGGTACTGCAAGCAGGCGCACTGGAGTGCACGTAAAAATGTAGGATGTGACCGATCAGTAGGTTAGTTCCCTAGATTTAGGTGTTTTACAGTAGTTGCAATGCCTTTATAGAGGTTTTTGTTGCTCAAGAGGGGGCATGAAGAAAGGCAACACAAACTACGGTGGGAGGGGGCGGTAACAAAGGCACCACTCAATAAACTAAAAATAGTGAGCGGGATGTGATCGTCTGGGCTGAGGTTGGACTCTGAATTGTGAAAGACAATTATTATTTTTCTAGCTCCTCAAAGCTGAGAATGCTTGTTTGGTTCTGTGGGTAGGTTTTGCAGTGAAATGAAAGTTTCAGGAATTTTTCCTGCGTTTTACAATAGTAGAAGCCGTGCAGGCAAAAGTTAGCATCAACTGAACCCAGTATTTTGAAACCTTTGGTACTGTTACAGCTGTAATTCCATCTCTGGGGTTTGGTGATAAGAAACCACTCAGTTTGTGTCATGATTTGTGACCGCGCATTCTCACATCCTCCCTTGCAATTGAAATACAGCACTGCCCTTTAGTTGCCGCTTTTCATTCTTTTTAGTGTGCTTCCTGCATTGGATCCCCGGTTTGAAATACTTGTATTTGACCTCGATGATAGTACTCTTTGTGGCAGGTCCTGTAATAGTTACTGGCTAATCAAACATAAGTGCATTTTGGTTTTAGGACGAGTCCACTTTCATTGTCGAAGCTGGTAGCTTTCGACTCTTCAGTCATGTTTTTTTCCTGTTCGTCACTCTGGCACGATGGCCTCTTATAAGGAGAGTCTGGTGATGCTTGTGACAAAACACCGTTCTACATTACTCTAACTCTAGTGCCTAGTTATAAGATTCAAATAATGGAGATAACTGCTTCATTGAGTTATTGACTTTCTTCACAATAATTTGTGAAATAGCACAGACTGTGTCAGAATGAAACATTGCTGACACTCTTCTGCACCCTAATCGTCAGACTGCTTCATAGCATTTGACCTTCAGCAGTCTTAGTTGGCCTTGGACCATATTTTGACACACAAACGAACCTGCATGCATTTGTGTTCATTTTGTACTGAAAGCATCTTTACAAGAAAGTTTGCCCATAGATTGATGACCAAGTATTGCATAGTTTGAAATGGGTGGAGGAATACAAAAACTAAGATGGTAGGTAACAGATGTCTGCGCGAAGAAAATGTATAGCCATGCATATCGTACACCAGTATTTAGCTTGAACCTGTAGAGACTAGCTAGTGCCTATCTACAAAGCTGTAGTAGCATTGAAGCTAACTTTACTCGGGAACTTGTTTACATAAAGGTCCACGAGTCACAGCATAGGCATACAGTTCTACCTAGTGGTGGGCACAGTGCTTGGACCTAAACCCTGAATTCCCTGACCAGCTCATGCCATCAGTGGAATTTGTACTGTAAAAGTCGAGCTGATCTCGTTATAAGGGTCTTTCTAGGGAAGGGAAGAGTTATCATCTTGTTTTTTGTTTTTTAATGGTTTTTGAAAGTAAAAAGGACAATGGGCTGGCAAGTTGAGCCTGGACAGTGGATTTAAGGGTGCTAAGACAGAGCTGAATTCTTGTAGAAAATTGGTAATTCTGGGTATATAAAGTATGACTATTTTGTATCTATGCTGTATGTTTTTAAGCAAGGGTATTTTTTTCAGATGACTCGAAACTGGCCTAATTCAACAAATATTATGGATGAAGTGTGTGCGCCCATGAACTGAGCCTCATGAGAATACCCCCGGATCAGTGTTTTATATGGTAGTTGAGCCCCATTCTTGGTTGATCTATTTTTATATTTGCTAAAGTGAAGAGGTTCATGAGGTCTTTAGGTTTCAGGTTAGTGGCAGTGTGCTCCAGTATTGGGGATCTGGCACTGGGCTTGATCTCTGAAATCCTATGAGTCTGAATGTTAGTATTGCCAGTCACTTTAGCATGCACAGCTGAGATTGAAGATATTTGAACTTTCTTTTGCAGAGAAAGAGACAAACCTACATGATGTCAAGAGCCCTTGGGCAGGGCAGCGATTTCCTTTTTTTTTCTTTCCAAGAGATTAGGATTCATTCCAAATTGTTATTGCATTTATATAGCACTTACTACCCCTGATGAGGCGTTGAAGCGCTTTCAGCCAGGCAGCATGCTCTCGGGAACCCAAGGTTAGTGGTTAATCCAGGGTCATTGGTTATTGTTGGTCATAGGGATTACTCTTGTACGCTCAAGCAAATTATTCCATGCATTCACTCCAGTTCTTCTGAAGTAGATTAAATTAATAGGAATTAGGCACAATCCTTAGTGGGGGCAGAGGAACCATGTTAGTTTATACAGATGTTTTGTGGGTTTAATAGATGCGCTACAGGAGATTAGGTATGGTTAAGTTGCAGGGGCATAACTTTCAAGGAAGGAGAGTTTGGAATGGTTTGTGGGCAGTTTGAAAAAATGCATTAATAAAGATTAAGGCAGACATGCAAGTGACTCAGAAGATAGTGTTTAGAGAGGAGGCATACAGAAGATGGAAGGAGAGGGCTATTTGAAAGAGAAAAGGAAAGGAGATAATCAGAAGTTTTGAGTTATGGTCAGGTTTCATGTTAGAATTTAGAAATATGAATAACACTTATTGAGATAGCGTGCAGTTTGAGGATGCAAGACTGTAGAAAGAAGCCGCATTATCTGCAGGTGAAGATAGTGCTATATTACACTTTTGACAGGCACCCGGGTCTTGTGTGCACTTAAATGTCCCATGAAAGACAAAACCTAACTTGATGCTGTCTTTATTCATAAATGTTTTAGCGGTGTAATGCTTTTGAAAGTAGTATTCAACTATCCACTGTTCTGTCTCAAGGCATACAGTCTACCCACAACTAGAGTGCCATTAGACCACTGTTTCAGCAAACAGCGCAAATTGGGTCATGGGTTGGAAGCGTAAAGTAATGGCTGGGCACAAATAAAAAGACCTCTTGAGAGCTTATGGCTGCGCTTAAATGAAGCAGTAACATCTAGATCATAGTAATGTGATAAAAAATAGATGTATAACTAATACAAACATGAAAATGAGATTCTGTGCATGCTGGAGCAGACGTCTTCTGATGTTCATCCTAAACTATGGCTCATGGTATAAATTAGAAGACCAAGTGGGACCCATTTTGGATGCCTCTGCATAAGATGTAGGGCAAGGAGAGCTTCCCTTACAGTGGAAGTGTTTTCCCTGCATTCCAGTAGCTGAAGGGTGGAGATCCAGAAGCAGGGGAGAAGGGAATAATAGTCCCAGGCCTTCCTTGAGAAATTCAATGAAAGCTTTGTTAGCAAAGGTCTGCTGGTTAGACTTCCTAGAGCACTGCCCTTTGGTAGATCAGAGGGTGAGGGGTGTGCTGCAGATTATGGTGTGCAAGATGAATGGGACACGTTGGTTGAGGTCTTCCTTGTTCATACTTGCATTTGTGCTGATAACATGTTCTACTTTTGAAAATAATTTTGATCCGGTTTTTTTAAAACAAATTATTTATTATTTTTTAAACATAATGTTCACTGCATTAGGTTAGATGTTGTACTGAAAAATGCAAACAAGACTACATCTGCACATACAACCTTTTCATACCAGTTGCAAAACTACTGAAGGACTATACTACAGAAAAATTATTCACGGCAACACCAATCATTTGTTTTATCAGTCATACTAGTGTCTCTAAAAAATCCACACTGCCTTGACCTTTTAGCTGCGGGGCTATTTGTTTCCAAATTAGAAATTGGAATGACTGCTACTGCAGTTTTGCGCATTTCCAAGACCACATGAAATCATTTGCCACACCACCAAGTTTGTGGCACGAGAGTCATTCAACAAGCTTATTTCAACACTAAAGAGACTCGCCTCTTTACTTCTTCCCTCACTTCTGTGCCCTCATCCGGTCTAGCAGACTCCTTTTCATCACTGTAGAGCCATTTGAGAAACCTATAATTGTTTACTAAAATTAGGAAATATAGTTTTTTTTTTTTTCCCGTCTCACTCTTTGTTCTCTGTACTCACTCAGTATTCTAGTAGCACATCTTCACGATATGATGAGTTTAAATTTCCTGCAGTTTACTAGTTTGGGCTATTTTCTGGTTTTATAATTCATTAGTGAGAAATAAACGAAATAAGAAACTATCCTCGTGCAGCTATTGGTTCCTTCTAGTCATAAAAATTATGCTGCTTTATTTCTTTCTAATAGGAAAAATAAAGTTCCAAAATCCAAGCTCTTGGCAACTTTGGTTAACGCAGAGGACCAATCTTATGTACTGTGTGTATTTTCTGTTTGCTGTTCGTTGAGATGACTTGTGACTAATTCCTATTCTGTTCTATAAACTGCCACGGTATCGAATATATAACGTTATTACTGAAAAGGAGTCGTGGATTTGGGCCCTACTACCAGAAGGCTGTATGCACTTTTCAGCTTTACTGTTTGCATTTTACTGACTTGTTGTTTTTCTGAGCCCTTGTTGAGTACGTCTCTTACAGCAGGCTTTTGTTTAGCAAACAGAGTACTGTTGAATTGTTAATAACTGCATGTTTTAATCTTTTTTCCATAAGACTAATCCTTGTGTGTCATTACAGGATTCATGAACAAAATTTTCCATCCGAACATCGATGAAGCGTAAGTAAATATTTCTCAAACACCTTTTTATGACCCATCATTTTCAAATGTAAATTGTTCTTAGGTGTAACTTCCATCGTAAGAAGGCTTGGGGCCTTTTCAACTGCAGCACTGATGACAAAATGTTCTTGCTCCACTGATATCCAAAAAGACAGACTGTGGGCGAGCAGGCGGCAGAGGTCCTGATGTTTAGTTTTTTCTTTTTGAAGGCTGACAAATTAGGATGGGTTATTGTGATGCCGCTGCTAATAATGATGAGGGTACGAGGGATCTGTGGAGTAGGGGAGCGAGGCCAAGAAGACAAATAGCATTAGCAATAGAGGGTAGACTTTCTGACACCAGTTGAGGTGCTTGTAGTTAACCTATGGCTGCTGTTGGAGTGGGAGACACTGGTATTATCAGATTTCTTTTTTTGTGTGCCGAGTATCAAGCGTGAGTTATTGTTCAACTGAGGGAACCTTGCAAGTGTGAATCAGACTTCATAAAATGTGGTTATGATTGATAATGGGGACACACGGGAGCAACTAAATCAAACTTTGAGAAGGAATTTTCAGGGAAAAAGCAGCATTTTGGAAATTATCATGTTTATTAGAAGACGTGCAAGCTGGGGATTTGTTTAGTTTAAACGGCCACTCTTACTGAAGACAGTATGTTTGGTTCTTTCAGTAATTCCTGATAATCAGAGCAATAAAGCAGATACTCTGTTCACTAACTGTTTAGTTTGTTTTTGCCTTTATTTTCATGTGCCAAGGTTGCAGCTTTTATGTTAAGCTTTGAATAGATGTTTTGTGATTATATAAACTGCCGATCGGAAAGGAAGTATTTCTAATGAAACGAGATGGAGTTGGAGAGGCAGGCATGTTCATCAAGCCCTTTGGGTTATTTGTGGAGGCAAAGTGCTTTACAGACTCCCAAGGCATTACAGTGCATTGGTAGATAGTATCCCCAGATTACCTCCAAGTATGGCCTGCTTTTCATTTAAGCGGACATCCAGTTGGTGCTGCTCAACAAGTGAGTTCTGAGGATGAATGAGTTGTGGTTGGGAAGCACTAGTACTTGAACTCTATGCAGAGGGTGGCATTTGCAAATAAACTGTCACCTATTGGTTAGTTATTTTTTCAGTAAGGCATAGAAACTTATCCTTGTAATAACCAATGTTCCATTTCCCTGTTGCCAGATTTCTTTGTAAAGGTAAAATGTTTGCCAAAGTTGTGAGTTGCAGAAATGGCTATGTATGTTTAGCCCTTTGCATAGCCAGCCAACCTATACCTACCAGCCAACCTTACAGATGTACCTTAGAGTACTGAACATTTTCTTCAACTTATCGGTGTGACTTACGTTGAAGTGGAATTGAAGGAAGCCCAGTTTTTGGTAGCATTTACAAGGGTGTTTTTGCGCTGTAACTTTGATGTGCGTTGGTTTTATCTATTTCAGTACAACATATCCTTATGAAATGGGTTGTTAATGGGGGTTTTGTGAAATTATTATTGAAGGACTCTTCTTTCAGACTTAAATTTCAAATCGTCTAATCTATTTTGAACTACCATTTGCAACAAAATCGGTGTAAGGAAGATGAATAATTGTAATGCATTCAAGTCTTATTCCATGTGATTAGTGCACAAGTAAGCATTCGAAACGGCTATCACTATTGCAAATCCTGGGATATTTTCCCAGGGTCCATTGCATTATATCTAGGCCTTAGTTTGATCCTGGTCTGAGACTGTACGTTTTTAGGTCTGGCCTAGGCAGCGCTTGCGCTGTCTCTTCTAGACATGCTGTATTCAGGATGTGGGCATACAGCTCCCCCTACTTTTCACCCATCTTTTTAATTGACTCATATCCCTGTCCTTTGTAAATGGTGGCTTTTCATTGGTCATTAGGCTTAGTAGTCCCTCCTTAGTACCGCCTTGTCTCTTCTTGTAACCTCCCATGAGGACACCCCCTGTTACATTTGTTGTTACACCCTAGGTTTTAATTACAGCCTCAAGGCACTATTTTCTTAAGGGCATTCAGACCGGACACTCACTTGGTCCTAAACTAGGTTGGCAGTGGTTACTTTACTTACTAGCACATCTCACATTTATATTAGACTATCTATAAATTTCCCTTCATCAGCTCCAAATAGAGTACAACCTAATCCAGAATTAATATAATAATTCTTTTGTCACATTTCAATGCTACTAGTTGTTTATATGGGCATAGCTATTTGAATGTACTCGTGATACTGTCTTGCATGCAATGCATTATGGGTAGGGTGGATTTACCATATCTTCTGCAGGGGGCAGTACCATATGTGACCAAGTTTATGATGCTCACTAGGGACCTCTAGGAGCAGCTTGCGATATTGCACCTAGACAAGCAGTGCTGGTGCCTTGCTCACTAGGGACCTCTAGGAGCAGCTAGCGGTACTGCATTGAGACATACAATGCTGGTTCTTGGCTCTGATCCAGCGCTAACAATAAAAATAATTCTCCTATTATGCTTTGGTCATCCAGGTGCAATTATTTCTCTAACACACACACTATATCCATATGACGGTGGGGCCCATAACACCGCATATACATTCACTTACTCATTTGTTCCCTGGATTTCCTCCGTCATGAACCTAGGAGAAAAACGATTCGCTGGAAGGAGACGGGATACCTCTTTATAATGACATAATATTTCTCATCTGCTTTTAAGGTATTCCGCTCATTGGTCGATGGACCAACTAGTAGGAATCAGTTGATGGTGATTAAGACCAGCTCAATCACAATGAACTCTTTTACCATTTCATTATTAATCATTAAGCTAAAGAAAATCACTGTCATTTGTTTAAAGAATAATACATTTTATATAAAGTTTTGAATGCAGGAAATTTGAGATTAAGCTTATTATTCAGATCATTGCATTTATCATCAATATAAGAATAGTTTGAAATTGCAAGGCACTTTTATTAGACGGAAAAATGAGGTTATCATAATAAGAACTCTAGATCAATCTATCTATCTCTCTGGGGAAAGCCTAATAATTCTAATAAAAAGATCTATCAATTAAAAAGTTCTCCTAAAGCAGCATCTTTATACTCAACTGGAAAAGGAAAATAACAGCAGCAGCATCAGCTCGTCAGCATCAGCAACCGCAACTTCTCCCATCTACAGCATCTAACTCACGCAGCATCTAACTTCTGCAGCATCTCCCGCAGCATTCGAACAGCATTCTAACCCCTCCCACCAAGAGTGGGTCTTCTTATACCCTAATTCTAGCTTACAGCATAAAATGTTTCTTCTTACATGGCGCGATTCATTCTCATTGGTCAAAAACTCAGGTCCATATACATTTTAATCAAATTTCCTGGTCTTAACCAGTTCCATGTGGAATGTCCATGCAAGCATCGTTTCCCACAGTTCATGCACTTGCTCATCCGTTTCGATCAGTCCAAATTGTATCTTTTTCTGTTACATTTTGTGTAATACAGTTCCGTCTATTGATTCAGCCAGGCTTTTCACGCTTCTTGCTGATCATCTTGGCACACATCTGCTCAGAAGGGTCACAGCAGGCTTGACCATACTTTCATCTTAGCCTCTCGGCATCAGCACGTGATCATCCCTTTTCCACAGCCTCTCTCCTCTATCACATGGTCTCATCTGCTCATGCGCACTCTAGTAACTCGCGGCCATTTTATATTGCTGCTCGGCAGGCCTAAGCGCACTATTTTCAAAGATAAACAATGTTATTAAACAAAGAAATATAATCCCTTTCGTTTCCCTCCCGTCTTTCTACGTACCCCAATTAGGTATTACCTAGCAGAAGCAACATATAAAGCTGTCCCTTACTTGCCTTCGCTTTATTTTGCTACCACACGTTTTATTTAAAAGCACAAATCATGCATTTATTATTTAATTAGTATGCAAATATTATGTTATGTTAGACACGTAAACAATTATAAGTCAATTAATTTGCACACAGAATTGCGTGTTACCATTAACCCTTAACATACATTGTTGGTTATTTACTTAAACGAACATGTTTATTAATATTGTACGAAAATATTAGGAGGTTAAAATTTTTACATTTACCCTGCTCCATCAACTCCCCCCTTTGGTGATTTTTAATATCACCACAAAAAACCCAAGTTATACAATTTTCTCAGACAGCATATATCTTTTATCCGTTTGCTTTTGTTAGTTTACACAACTGTATCCCTTTCAACTTGTTTCTTCGTTTTCTTGTACATGTTCTCTTTTATTTCTTCTAACTCTATTTCACCCATTTCTCTCTCTTTCCTTGTTTATCATGTTTTCTTTTTCTATCTTATTCTGCCTTCTTCTTCTCTTTATACATGTTATTGCAAGCTTCAGTACTAATATTATTATTATTATCATGGTTGCTATTATTATAACTTTCCCTATTATTAATCCACTCATTCTTGTTAACCAATTTGTTACAGAAGAAAACCCTTTACCAAGTTTTCCCCAAACACTTTCAACCTCCAGTGGAACAAGTTCATATTGCAAATTTGTAATATTTGTTATATACTTCTGTATATTTTCGCTTTTATCTGGAATGTAAGTGCAACAATGTTGAACTTTCAGCATTCCACAGACTCCGCCCTCTTTTGCCAAAAGAATGTCAAGGGCAAGACTATTTTGCATCACCATAGCTCTCATGTCAACCATCTCGGTATTTACCATCAAGAACCCTCCAGCAGTATCTGTAGATAAACGATCTACCACTGTGGATAATTTCCGAATTCTAAATGCATTCAAAGATATTCCCACTGCTGGTATCAATGCACCAAAAATATCACCTACTATTTCTGAAAAACTTTCCCTTTTTCTACGTGTAAAGGTATTTATCATTTTGTGTTCCTTTTTCTTTTCTATCTACATGAAAAATCTTTGGAAAGACCAGGCCTAAGTAACATGAACCATACCAATGGTCCGGCAACCTATAATAAGCCCTATTACCGCAAACATAATAAATCCCTGGAAATATTGGATCTTTTCCCCCTTTGAATCCCCATCCACCTAAAATTTGGTAATTGTCATGGCAATTGCTGGAACCCACAAAATAATTGTCATATCTTGTTTTATTTCTTCTAATGCACAACCTTCCCTGTTGGGGCCAATCCAGAGTCATAGCTGCATTTGTCTTTTTCTTGTCATGATTGTCTTCCTCAAACGCCCAAAGAGGTGTTTTTGTCTCTTCTATCACTTTTCTTTGAAATTTCACTCTTCTCTCTTCAACCATTTCTAAAAATACCTTTTCTTCCTTCTTTAACTCACAGGTAATGTTGAACCTAATTATACTATCTAATGTTAAAATCTTATCTTCTAAAAAATATTCACCAAACATCTTTCCCTCTTTTATTTTGTTAAGCTCGGGAACTACAGAAACCTTTGCAAAAATCTTATTTATGTCAGTGTAATAATATTCTAATCTACCTGTTTTAAAAATAAACTTGCTAAAACACTACATGTTATTCCATATGTCAAAGGGAGGTGATAAGTCACACCCTCTGCTACAGATGCAGGCAACTGCATAGAAACATAGCAATCTCTTACATCCATTGTTTCTACATACTCATACAGTAATTTAGTAAAAACATTCTTTGAAAAATCTGTTATTGATTTGTCCTTATGTAATTCTGCACTACTCTTTAAAATAACTGGCTCTTGAGTGTTGGCTCCTTTTTCTTTCTCAGTGTTATTAGATATTTCTACTACAGCTAAACTAATTGGAATAGTGATTGCTAGAACCACCCATACTGTTATTAATAATCCTGTACAAAAACAGCACATCTTGCACCATCTACTTAAAAACTCACATTTACATTTTCTATCTCTAGTATTCTCCATTTTGTCTTATAACCTTATTTATTTGTTTTCTAGAAAATTGTGTCACTACACCTCAGAAATGACTTGCTTGCCACTCTGTACTTCCAATATTTTGTCTTTGCTTGGTACTTTCTTTTAATTCTTTCTCAGAATTCTTTCTTTGTCATATCCGGTAAATTAGTCAGTTCAGTGTTTTGTCAAATCCGGTAAACTATCTAAACTTCTTCAGGTTTGTTGCTTCAGGTTTGTTGCACTTCACTTTCTCCCATCAGGTTTCTTTGTTCTGGGTTTTCGTGAGTGTTCTTTTCTTCTTTGTGACTAGTCAAAGCACGATACAACCATTCAGGCGATCTATACTTTTGATTTACTTTCTTTATTCTTTTCGTTTTCTGCAAGTGTTTTCCACCTTGTTTTTCTTGCTCTTTTTGACTTATTTCATTCACTTGTTCAGCACTTTTCCCATCCAACCTTATGATTCTGTATCTTAATTTTCTTACTTCGTTGGGCCAATTGTCACCTTTTCTTGGCCTTTTTACTTCACTTCCTTTTTCCTCTCTTTCTGTTTTCCAATTTCTTTTTCTTGTCTAGTTTTTCATTTCTTTCTTCTCCACTTTCTTCAGACTCTGTTTCAATTCTTTCGTTATTTCCTCTTATTTTGAAACTTATAATTTCATTTTCTTCTACTTGTGGTTCTTTTCTTATCTTCCTTCGTTCACCTATTTCTGTCCCTCCTCGAGGTTCTTCCGAATTTGTGTCAGTCTCTCTATCTGCTTCTAAAATTCCCTGTTCTTGTGTTTGACTATCTGTCCCTACTGCTCCTCGGGGTTTTTCCGATTTTTCTAACTTTTGGTTTGAAACTCTCCCTTCTTCATCTATTAATATTATCTGCGAAGGAATTTTACCACAACTTGTACTTGGTTGCTCACTGTCACTATCTTCTGGCTCAGTTTCTTCTCTTATGCTTTCAAAATTCCACTTTCTTTTTAGAATTTCATCACAATCCGAATGTTCTGTATCAGATTCTGAACTGGTGTCAGATATTTCCAGATGTCGACTTACAGGTCGATCTTCAAATTCTGGAACTTCAGCTATTTCTTCTATTTCCTCTTCTTCTTCTATCGTTGCACTTGTAGTTGGGTCTTCCAGATGTCGACTTACAGGTCGATCTTCAGGTTCTGGCACCCTGTTTGTTTCCTCTTCTCTTTCTGATGCTGAACTGTTATCTGATATTTCCAGATGCCGACTCACATGTCGATCTTTAGGTTCTGGAACTCTGATGGTGTGGCTGGCATGTACCCAATGTTTCACTCCTGCACACTTGACTGCGGTGGTCGTCACCAGGATCACTTGTCGTGGTTCGTCCCAGCGAGGAACCAAACAGTTTCTTCTCCGGTGAACTTTTATTCGAACCCAATCTCCTGGATTCAAGTCGTGAGCTGGTTTTCTTTCAAGAGTGGTCGCATCCGGTCCAACCTGATGAAACACAGAACGCACCACATCAGCCAATCCTTTGCAATAATCCAGCACTAGATCATCAGTTATAGTCAGTAGCTTGTTGACAGGTACTTGTGCTTGTCTCATTGCTCGTCCCATGATTATTTCATGGGGACTGAGTCCAGTTTTCCTTTCCGGAATACTTCTGATTGTCATCAGAACTAATGGCAAAGCATCTGGCCATTTCAGTCCTGTAGCTTGACACATTTTTCCTAACCTGTTCTTGATCGTTCCATTCACTTGCTCTACTATTCCAGAAGCCTCTGGTCTGTATGCACAATGCAGTTTCTGTTTAATACTAAGTGCTTCACAAATCAGTTTAACTAATTCATTTTGGAAATGTGTTCCTCTATCTGTTTCAATCGTGACTGGAAAACCATACCTCGGAATGAATTCTCGCAGCAAAAGTTTTGCTACTGTGATACTATCATTCCTTCTTGTTGGATATGCTTCCACCCAACGGGAAAACAAACAGACGACCACTAGGACATACCTCAATCTACTGCAAGGTGGCATTTCAATAAAATCCATTTGCAGTCTAGTGAAAGGACCCCCTTCTCGTCCTATTCTTCCTAGACTCACTACTGTCTTCCTTCCTGGATTTAACTCTTGACAAATAAGACATCTCTGACAAAGACTCTCAGCTATGGCTCTGAATTTTGGATTATACCATGTTTGTCTAAACAGTCTGATTTTGAATCTCTCCCAATCTCTCCCAATATGGGCTTGCCCATGGTACATCCGTGCCATGTCAGAAATCATGCTATCAGACATAACTGGTCTCTCATCCCTGTAAACCCAAACATCAGTTTCTTCATGTTTTCTACATCCTGCTTTTATCCAGGTATCTTTTTCTTCATCCTCTGCAGCTTCTTGTAACTGTCTCACCTCATCCCATGTTTCAATAGAGTTAGTAAAAAGCAAAGGACAAGAAATATGCTCTCTTTCACGACATTTATTCAAAGAAACCACATTCTTTGCACAGTACTGTGCCATTTCGTCAGCATATTTATTACCAACAGTAATGTAGTCTTCCCCATTTTTATGTCCATTCTTTGCACAGTACTGTGCCATTTCGTCAGCATATTTATTACCAACAGTAATGTAGTCTTCCCCATTTTTATGTGCATTGCACTTCACAACAGCGATCTGTTTAGGCAGCTGTATCGCCTCAAGCAGCTTTTTCACAAAATCTCCATTTCTGATGGGCGTTCCTGCAGACGTCAAGAAACCCCTTTGTGACCAAATCTGACCAAAATCATGCACGACCCCAAAGCCGTCCTGGCTATCTGTCACAATCGTAACCTGTACATTTCTTCCCAACTTACATGCTTGAATCAGAGCTACTAATTCTGCGTCTTGGGCAGACCGTACACCTTTCAGACAAGATGCTTCCAATACAGTTGCTACTGTGCAAACTGCATATGCTGCACTTAGAACTCCATCACTCGTTCTCAAACATGAGCCATCCACAAACAGAATATAATCTGATTCTTTCAAAGGCTCATCTCGTATATCAGCTCTTGGTTTTGTCAGTATTCGAGCACATTCAGACAATCGTGATCTACTTCATCCATTTCAATCACATTCTCTTCATCTGGCAATGATGTTGAAGGATTCACATTCATACATCTGGCAATGGTCACATTATCTGCACTCAAAATTACCTTTTCATACCTAGTCAGCCGACTATGTGTCATGTATTGGGTTTTCGTTCTTGTCAAAAGAATTTCCACAGAATGGGGAACATACACTCTCAATGGATACCCCATCACTATGCCTTCACTCTGTTCCAGACTCACACAAGTAGCAGCAACTGCTTTCAAACATCCAGGCAACGCTTTCGCTACAGGGTCTAAAACAGCTGAAAAATATGCAATTGGTCTTTTCATAGTTCCATGTCTCTGCACCAAAACTGAAAATGCACATCCATCTCTTTCACTGCAATACAGCTCAAAATCTTTCTCATAGTCAGGCATTCCCAATGCTGGAGCCTCACACAATTTCTTTTTCAACTCTCTGAATGCTTTCATTTCTTCATCATTCATTTCAAAAGGATCTTTAACATCCTTCTTTGTCAGTTTCTGCAATGGTTTAGCAATCAGTGAAAAACCGCTTATCCATTGTCGACAATATCCAACCATTCCCAAAAACATTCTTACCTCTCTTTGTGTCATTGGAGCTCTCATTCCTTGAATCATTTTTATTCTTTCAGTCGTTACCTTTCGCACTCCTTTCTCAATTTTATGCCCTAAATACTGGACTTCTTGTTGACAAAAGTGCAATTTTGAAGGTGACACTTTATGTCCTCTTTTTGCTAAATGATTCAGCAAAGCAATTGTATCATTGACACATGCTTCTTTCGTTTTTGATGCCACCAGTAGGTCATCAATATACTGAACCATTACTGACTTTTCTGGCATTCTTAGGTCTTCCAATGATTTCTTTAGGATCTGATTAAAGATTGAGGGACTTTCTGTGTACCCTTGAGGAATTCGGCACCATGCCAAAATACGCTCTCCAAACCTAAACGCAAATAATGGCTGGCTATCTGGATGCAATGGAATAGAGAAAATGCATGACATAAATCAATTACTGTGTACCATTCTGCTTCACGTGGAATCTGGTATAGAATCACAGCAGGGTTCGGTACTATTGGGCAACAAGGCACAACAATTTTGTTTACCTTTCTCAAATCCTGTACAATTCTATATGTTCCGTTTGGCTTTTTCAGTCCCATTATTGGCGAATTACATGGACTGCTCATGATTTCTTTTAGAATCCCTTGTTCAATCATTTTATTTATTACTGGCGTTATTCCTTCAATTATTTCTGGAGTCAATTTATACTGGGGCGTATTTGGGTAACTCGTTCCTTCCTTCACTGTTATTTTAACGGGATCTACTCCTTTCATTAATCCTACATCTTCTCCTGTAAAGTCCCACACTTCTTCTTTCACTGTCCTTTTCAATTCAATTGGGATTTTCTCTGCATCAAATACAGGAAACAAACCATTTACTTCTGGTTCTAAATTCACCATTGTCATTTTATACAGCACATCCTCATCTGGAGTCTGAAATGCAATTCCGTCTGGGGTACACTAAATTGTGCAGTTCATTTTGCACAATAAATCGCGTCCTAAAAGGTTCACAGGACTACAATCACACACCACAAATCGGTGCATTTCACTAAATGGACCAATTCTTACCTTTAATCTAGTAAGAGGCGTTTTAATTTGCTGATTGGAAACTCCAACCACTTGGATATGTTCACCTGAGAGAGGAAGTTTGGAATTTCCACTGACCTAACAGTAGAACGGGTAGCTCCAGTGTCAACAAGGAATGTTACATTTGCACCATTCACTTCTCCATCCACAAATGGACCAGACTGATCTACCTCTAGAGTTGCGCCAAGCACGCACTCTTCCCTCTCTCTTAGGCACCGTTATGAACTTTCATCCGTGTCATCCTCATCCTGTCGTAACAAATATTGAGAAATTTCAGCTGCACGCGACAACTGTTTTACCTGTTCTCCTCTGTAGAATCCTGTTTCTGCACTGTATTTCTGTTGGTTAACACTCTTGGGAAGTGGTAGTTGTGGCACCTGACCTTGTTGAGTAACTACCTCACTCTGCACCTGTGAATTTAATGATTGATTTTCCACATTAGGTTTTGGAGGAAATTTACACTCGTTTCTCCAATGTCCTAGCTTTCCGCAGTTGTGGCATGGCCACTTTTTTCTTTGCCTCATCTATGCTCATTTGTCCTTTTCCTTTACCTATATTAGGTCGGGATTTAAACTGTCCTGTTTCACTACCAGTATTACTCAATTGGCCTTTTCTTTCAATTTACGCTGTTTACTCTCAATTTCATCACTGCAATACTTAGCATATCTCAAAACTTCGTCCACTGTGCTATTCTGCCAACCAATCAAATGCTGCTTAATCATTTCACTTATCTCTGGTTTTAATCCATACACAAACCTATATACAAAATGACTCGTATCCTTCTCACTCAGTGTCTCATAACCACTATACTGTTTGAAAACCAACAACAATCTCTCATAGTAGGCGTGCACTGACTCTTTGCTTTCCTGCGTTGTTCTGTCTATTTTTACCCAATCTGTTTCTTTTGGTGGAATTTTATTTTTCAAAAAGGTAACTACTTGGTCGTACTTCCTCATCACTTCTGGACCTGGCGCTCCTGTTTTAGCATCCCTTGGATATTCTACAGTTGGCCAATCAATAGTAATCTTACATTCTGTCCACAAATCAGCTGGCACTACTATATCAAACAATCCATCCAGATCTATCCACAGCACTTTTGACACCTTAACAAATCTTTCCACTTGTCTGTACCATTCTACTGGTTTCTCTCTCAATTTTGGGAAGTCATTTGTAAATGACAGTATATCCTGTCTGGTCCATGGAACATGCACATAACTACCTCCTGGAGTTTCTCTCATCGGGTACTCCCTAACAACTGGTTCCCTATCTGTCACTGCAAAAGCCAAAGATGCTTTATCTGTTGTTTTCTCATTCCTCTTTCACCATCTATTTCTCCATCTATCCACATCACCCCATTTTCTCAATAAAACAATCAACTCTTTTATTTGGGTCAGTCTTCCTGATGTGTTCAAATTCTCTGTCTTTCTCACAAAAATCTACTCTGTACGGTTTCTGCAACGTTCTCACTTTCACAAATTCTACTCCTAGTTCGCTTGCGATCTCTTCCAATTTGTCATGTAAATTTCTAGCTCTCCAAGTAAGACTCTTGCACAAGAACATAATCTCATCATCCTGATAATTTTTTTGTTTTTCTGTTCCAATTGTTCCCAAAATCAACTCTTCCATGTCTATTTTCAACCTAATTACATCTAATGGTTTTTCTTCTAGTTCTTTTGCTTTTAGTGCTTTCATCCATTCGTTTAACTCTTCTGGAGTCGGACCTACAGGCGTACTATTTAATTCTATCCAATCACTGCTTCTTTCTGGTGTTCCTGATGCGGACTCTGTCACCATAGGCATTCTCCTAATCTCATTCTCATTTATCGTCAAATTTGTAGGTGGGCTTGGTCTACACGTACTAGCCAAATTGTGTGCCCCTTCATTATTCAGTTCCATCCCTTCTCTTTTTCTTCGCAAATGTGAATTCAAGGGAATCACTAAGGAATGTTCATTAATTTTCTGATTCTCAAAAATTGGCATTACTGGACCTATTGTTACTGGTACAGTTACAGCTTCCATATTCTGTCAATTCTCTTATTTTCTCAGTCAATTCTTTTGTCGTTTTTGCTAATTCAGTTGCATTGTCACTTTCTGTCTCTTCATTTTGTGAAGTTTTAAATGTTTCTTGTGACCTATTTATTTCATTTCTTCGTTCGGGTTTTTTATTCCTCCCAGTTTCCATTGGCGGTGCATTAGGTGTCACCACCGCAGAAGTCTGTTGGTACGGAGGTGGGTTTCTGTTTAAAATATCTTCCTGCAATTCGTCATCTGTTTCACTACCACCATACACATACTTTTCTACCACTACATGTTTCTTTTTCTCGGTACACTTTCTCTTTGCTTCTTCCTCAACCGCAAAAGCCGGAAACAAACCTCCTGCCATATTAGCGTATCTCCAACGCTTTACTCTGTCCTCATGATTTATTCCCCACAACCTTCCAGGCAAAAACTCATGATTCTTTAATCCTCTGGATCTCTCTCGCTCATACATCTCATCTTCCCATTCCGTTAAAGCTTCAAACTGTGTCGGTCTAGGTTCTAACATTACCATTTTTTCTCTCAAGTTCCGTAATACAGCTACATTAAATGAACCATTCTCAGGAAAAGCCAATGCTCCATCGTTCTTGGTATATTTTGTCCAATTTTCTAACCATATGCATGTATGATATCCATATTTCAGCATCATATGTGAAGCTGGTGATTTCGGCGGAGGAATTATTTGTCACTCTCTAGTCACTACCTTTTTGTCCTTCTTAAAAAGTTCTTAACTTTCGACATCCAAGACGTTTTCTCTTTCCATACTCGTAGTACGACATGATTCACAACCTTTTTCTCCTTAAACAATCCGCAATTCAACACTGTTCCCTATGCGTTATTTCCAACCAATACTAGCGCGACTCACACCAACACTCCAATCACAGCGATTTCTGTCTACGGCGCACTGTCCAATCCCAGCGCGGCTTTTGTCTACGTCAGTCCTGCTCCTGTTCTCATGTGACTAGCGCACTGTCCAATCCCAGCGCGGCTCTTGTCTACGTCACTTTTGCTCTTGACCCCTCCTTTACGTAAATTATCGGCAATTTCTTTTTCAACAATTCTTGTTAGTTACAACATTTTATCCACATTTCCATTGTCTGATTCGCTAAACCAAAGAGAGAGCTTTGACCATTTTCACAAGAACTCTGTATTTTCCAGTAGGCAGCGCTTACCTCTACCCTACCACAGAATTTTTTGTTTCGCCGATAAAGTAGTACTTCCCTCTACCTTACCCTTCTTTCAAGCAATCAGTAAACCCGTTTCTCTGGGGATAAAACACATGTGGAGACTATACTGCTCCTGAGAATTAAGGCCAGAGTTTCAAAAGAAAACCGATCACTATTTCACTTACACACATTTATACGCAAAATGTCCCTAATATAACCCAACCTGTGTTATTACCAAAAATGAACTCGGACAGTGTAAAATTCCATGTGACTTCTCTTGCCACACGTGTTCCACTTCCTACTTCCCGGAAGCGTGAAAACTTACATATAACATAACGCGACTCAACAAAAAGTGTTAGACATAAACTTATCAATAATCTATAATCAAAAATCAATAATCACCAAACTAATCTATAGAAACCATAACTCTGCTACCAAGAAATCTGATCCAGCGCTAACAATAAAAATAATTCTCCTATTATGCTTTGGTCATCCAGGTGCAATTATTTCTCTAACACACACACTATATCCATATGACGGTGGGGCCCATAACACCGCATATACATTCACTTACTGATTTGTTCCCTGGATTTCCTCCGTCATGAACCTAGGAGAAAAACGATTCGCTGGAAGGAGACGGGGATACCTCTTTATAATGACATAATATTTCTCATCTGCTTTTAAGGTATTCCGCTCATTGGTCGATGGACCAACTAGTAGGAATCAGTTGATGGTGATTAAGACCAGCTCAATCACAATGAACTCTTTTACCATTTCATTATTAATCATTAAGCTAAAGAAAATCACTGAGTCATTTGTTTAAAGAATAATAAAGTTTATATAAAGTTTTGAATGCAGGAAATTTGAGATTAAGCTTATTATTCAGATCATTGCATTTATCATCAATATAAGAATAGTTTGAAATTGCAAGGCACTTTTATTAGACGGAAAAATGAGGTTATCATAATAAGAACTCTATAGATGAATCTATCTCTCTGGGGAAAGCCTAATAATTCTAATAAAATCTATCATTAAAAAGTTCTCCTAAAGCAGCATCTTTATACTCAACTGGAAAAGGAAAATAACAGCAGCAGCATCAGCAACCGCAACTTCTCCCATCTACAGCATCTAACTCACGCAGCATCTAACTTCTGCAGCATCTCCCGCAGCATTCTAACAGCATTCTAACCCCTCCCACCAAGAGTAGGTCTTCTTATACCCTAATTCTAGCTTACAGCATAAAATGTTTCTTCTTACATGGCGCGATTCATTCTCATTGGTCAAAAACTCAGGTCCATATACATTTTAATCAAACTTCCTGGTCTTAACCAGTTCCATGTGGAATGTCCATGCAAGCATCGTTTCCCACAGTTCATGCACTTGCTCATCCGTTTCGATCAGTCCAAATTGTATCTTTTTCTGTTACATTTTGTGTAATACAGTTCCGTCTATTGATTCAGCCAGGCTTCTCACGCTTCTTGCTGATCATCTTGGCACACATCTGCTCAGAAGGGTCACAGCAGCCTTGACCATACTTTCATCTTAGCCTCTCGGCATCAGCACGTGATCATCCCTTTTCCACAGCCTCTCTCCTCTATCACATGGTCTCATCCGCTCATGCGCACTCTAGTAACTCGCGGCCATTTTATATTGCTGCTCGGCAGGCCTAAGCGCACTATTTTCAAAGATAAACAAAATGTTATTAAACAAAGAAATATCATCCCTTTCGTTTCCCTCCCGTCTTTCTACGTACCCCAATTAGGTATTAACTAGCAGAAGCAACATATAAAGCTGTCCCTTACTTACCTTCGCTTTATTTTGCAACCACACGTTTTATTTAAAAGCACAAATCATGCATTTATTATTTAATTAGTATGCAAATATTATGTTGTTAGACACGTAAACAATTATAAGTCAATTAATTTGCACACAGAATTGCGTGTTACCATTAACCCTTAACATACATTGTTGGTTATTTACTTAAACAAAGATGTTTATTAATATTGTACGAAAATATTAGGAGGTTAAAATTTTTACATTTACCCTGCTCCATCAGCTCACTACACAAACATTTGCAATGCACTAGGTCTCCCATTACAGAAAGTATGAGCTATTGGCGTTGCATTATTATTTGCAACGCTAGTGCCTCAAACTATCAGTAATGTGAGACCTATTGCATTGCAAATGCTTGTTCTACTTCTGTTGAAGGACACTCACCCCAACAGTCCAGTGTACTGTAGCTCACAGGTTACAGAAACCTTGTTATTGTTGAGCCACGCATGAAGCGTCTCTTTAGGTCATTGGAGGAACAACAAAAATAGTTCAATTATGTTTATAACGCACACTGTTATCTGACTGTGTCCTGGATTGAATCTGTATCTTCGGTCTAGAAGATGTACCAGGGGGGATGAGTAATCCTTTAGGAGGAGAATCTTCATAGCAGGGCGTTCAGTTGTTTGTGGAAGGCCATATATGTGTGAGTGGGAAGCAATAGTGACATATTCTTCCAGAAGAAGGCAGCTTTGGGGAGAGAATGTAGCCTAACGGTTAGGGCGGTGGACTTCAAATCTGGGGAACCGGGTTCGAGTCTCAGCAATGACGCTCAACATCCTGTGATTCTGGGCAAATCACTTAATCTCCCCGTGCCTAACAAAAATGAATGTGTCCTCATGTAATGCAACTGGTGCCCATGTAAAGCGCTCTGATACCTGATTTCGGGTCAAGTTCGCACTATATAAAACTTTGAGAAAAGAAGAAAGAAAAAAAGAGCTGCATCCAAGAAGGGCACATGGAAGCAGGGTAGCCCAGAGGAGCTGAAAGTACACAAGGTGGGCATTAGCATGAAACAGGCTATGGAAATGGAGGGGGGGGGGGGGACTGTTGCCAAGACTGGCCAGTGAATTATGCAAAGGGAGTTGGCCTTAATCCTTTGTAGTTTCTAGCTACAGATAGCTTTAGCGGTATGCCGAATCTCATGTCTGCAAAACTCTCAACATAACATACACACAGAGAGGGACTTCAGATTGGCTCCATCAGTGTCACATTTTGGGACCACAATGGTGGTTTGCAGATGCTTACATTTTTGTGTTGTCTATTTTCAATTGGCAGCAAGGTAAATAAGAGCCCCCCCCCCAAAAAAATGCATCTCTATTTGTGAATTGGCTGACACATCAAACAAATAGCATGACCCAACCACCACCTTACATGAGTGCGCATGGCAGTGATGATGGAGCATTCAGCATGTCCTCTGCTGCTGACACATCGTGCCCGAGGTCTCCCTTGCTGCTGGGCTGTTGATGACCTATTCTGTGCACCTTTTGATGCTGCTATTGGATTGCTGCTGCATTCAGCATGACAGGCAACTTAAGTGAGGTTGTAACTGGATAGCAAAAGCCATGATCTCTGGAGACCTATTTGGTCAGGTAGTGCCAATTTTAGGGAAGAAACACCCCATCACCATAGTCTAGCTATTTTCCACAACCTGCACGTCCCACCTCTCGTGTAGATGTCAGTGGCATGGCTTAGCAGGTTGCATACTGAAACACAAAGTAGATTCAAGCAGTTTGTGGTTTCCATGTTGGAATAGTTTATTTCTTAAAGCTGCTTGCCGACTCTACATTTTGCAGTATGTTCTTCTGTAGTTCACCTGGTGAAGACACTCCTGACATGTAGTGTTTGTTGTGGATGTTGCAAGTTCTGTTTCTGCAAAGAGTAGGTTTTGAGGTGATTTGTGATGCCTTCCCGAGACCCTCAATGCACAAGCACACAAACTCCACTTTAGATTTTATTTTTTTGCCATGCGGTTCGGCCATATCTTTGAGAGATCCTGATCTATCCCATTACAGAAGCTGAGAAACAGGAGATGTTCGACATGGAGACACTGGAAAAATATCTTCACATGTGAGATCTTTATGCAACAGCCAACTGCTTCACCACTACATCGTATGACCATTGACCACTTTAAAGCCGATTCAGAGACACCGGTTAGGTTGGATAAGAATAACTTGTGTGGGGAAGGTACAGAGACCATGTCATTTAAATTTTGCTCCAACTGCAATAGTAAGTTGATGTAGTCTGACTGCATCGGGCTGTAACATCTGTCTCCTGAGGGACTATGACTAGCCTTTTCAGTTTGTAATGCTTTTATGTACAAAAAAAACATAAGGCCCTAAAGGGATTGATGGTGGGTGCATTATAGGATGCAGCTGCAAGGCACTCCTGAGCCACCCTCCAGACAGGACATTGGGTGGGACCTCCAGTATTCCGGGGTTTTATAGGGAGCTGGGTCCAAAATATGTGTCCTCTAATGACTCGGACTCTGGAGACCAAGGTATTTGACAATCCACAAAAGGTCAAAGCCCATGCCTAGGATTTCACAACCACCAGGCACAAAGCATCTTCCATCTGGCCCAAGACAAGGAATCGCACCAAGAGAGCCATGCCTTTAAACTCCTAACCATCACCAATGAAGTCTCACCAGTTTGCCTCACCCACTGTAACTGAGACACCTCAAACCCGACAGACCTGTTTGGCGCCAGGCACTTCTCAAGCTCTAAGCCCACGCAGAGTTACTGAGCCTTGGCACCCGTTGTCCACTCAGCTTGTCTATTAACTGATATGAACTCCAAATACACCCTCAAAGGTGGCATTGAGCTCTACTTCAAGTAACCCCATCCTGCTTAAGACCAAGTGGCTCTAGCTGATGTACAGGTAAGGAGGATTTATATTGACCCAGTCTCTGACCACATCCTTGCACGGCCTCTGAGCGATGAGTCCCATGCCAAAAGATACAGTACCCAGCACCACCCGAGCAGAGTCACTTGTAGCTTCACCATCCATAGCTGGCTATCTATACAAACTTAGGCCAGGGCCCCATTTAAGAACAACCAAACCTATGACGACCCAGTGACTACTGATGATTGGGACAACCTTTGGCACGATTATAACTTGGCTCCAAAGATGGGTCATCTGGAGGGCCCATGTCCTATAAAGCTCTCCCCACCCAACAACACAACTACATATCATGTGGTCTTCCAGAGTGTGGCAGACCATCATTAAGTTACACTCCATGTGAGGAAGATTTCCTCATTGAAACTCTGTCAAAACCGGACTGGATCTGGAAAATCTTGAGCAGTACCTCTGCACACCGGTAGGTGATGTCGATTTGCTCGGCATCTACGCCGTCCACATTGGAAGTGATGTGGTTCCTTCATAAGCACCAACCTGGCGCACTGACAACAGTTCCTTGCTTTCCGCACCAACAGAGTGGATCTGGAGAGCTACCTCGACCACCATTTGGTCAACTTTTTGTCAACATTGTTTTGTAGCTTGCTCCTTGTGTGCTTGGGACATGTCCCCTGCTAAACCCTCTGGTTTCAAGCCTTGTGGGAATTGTCATAGTCAGATGTCTGTGTTTGGATCCCCACCTGGTTTGTCTCTGGTGCCTGGGCTCTGGATACGACCACATGGTTTGTGCCGAGTGTAAGCCCATGCACCCGAAGGCAATTTGCGATCAGGCGCTAAAGCACCTGGCCGCTCAGCAGAAGAAGGCTCTGTGTCTTTCCCGATCTCCTCTCCATCGGCTCACTCGAGGCCAGTCCTGGAGCCGTTCCCACGGTTGGTAGTCTTCGAGATCCAAGATCTCGTAGAAGTCTGGTAAATTCAAGAAGTCGAAGCGTTTTGCGGCTTCCCCCATCTGACCTAATGCTTCTAGGCCCTGCTCCCACACTCCACCTGCGGAGCTGGAGTCGGGACCTGACCCGTGCTACCTAGATTTTCTCAGTGCTGTCGATGCCTGTCCAGTATTGGGAATTTTACAATACCATGCATGCTTTCTTCGTGGCCATGAATCTCTCTGGTTCACCTTCGGGCCTCACAGAGCCGAAAGGCACTCCTGTTTTACCGCCAGCAGGTTCGCCCTCAACGCAAACTGGGCACTCGGCATCCATTTCTGGATCCACCTTCCAAGGTATCACCACCTTCCCTGGCTCTGTTCTGTCCGGTTCCGGCAGTACTGCTTGACCATGAGCCCATCGGCATTTCTGACGTTGATCTGGTGCTGCTTGATGCCGAGCCTGGTGCCACCCCGTCCCAGTCACCTGGACTTTCCTCTGCTTGAATTACCCTATGGCCCCACTGGGTGATAAGGTGTATCGTCTTTTGGAGGAGGACCCTGCTGATGACAAACTGGTATAAGTAGCGCAGTGATGCCAGTGGCTTTGACACCTCACCAGAAACTGGCATGTTGTCCCTTCCAGCCAGACCTTGGAGGAAGTTGTCATTCACCACAGTGATGTGCAGGGCTTCGGAGGTCCTTGACCTTCAGGTCCCGCTGTTGAGGTAAAATCTCTTGACTGAAGTGCAGATGCCTCAAAACCATTGCTGCTCTTTAATGAAGCCCTCACAGACCTCTTCTGGAGCCTAGGCTCCTGTGCACCGCATGATTGCTCAACAGCATGTTCCTGCCTTTCCCAGCTCCCTCCCTGGAGAGACTGGTGGCCCAGGCCTCCCCGGCCAAAATCAACCCAAGCGCATTCCCTACCACACCAACAGATAGGCATCCAGCCTCTTGGATTCCCTAAGCACTAGCGAAGAAACAACCGCCCGATGGCTGCGTGCCCATTCCGCTACTGCTAGCCTGAGTTGGGGGGGGGGGGGAGCAGGTGAGGTCCCAGTCATGTTTTTGGCAGCCACGTGGGCTTCTCTGCACACTTTTACCAAACACTACTGCCAGGGCATTTTGCTCTTTTGATCCTCCAGGACTTTTTGGTCTAGACAGTTTGCAGTGCCACCTCCGTGGGGTATTTCTAGGGTAGCTATTCTAAGGTGAGGAATCTGGTAAGAACTCTCTATTAGATGAACAAGTTGCTTACCTTTAATAACTACCTTATGTGGTAGGGACTCTAACCACAGATTCTTCACTGACCCTCTCATCCTCCCTGCTTTGCGAACTGAGCTCTTCTCCCCCTCCCCACCCCCCAAAAAGATCCAGCTAGATTCTTCAGTGATCACCACTTGTACATTGGATGTTTGAGGCATGTGAGCTGTAGATCACATGCTTTGCATACTCCTGCCATCTAGTATTGGGTCCGGATGTTTGCAAGTTGTATTTGTTCGAAGAAGTCTTTCCAGTCACGAGGTAGGTGACTCCTCCTTTCGGTGATAGTGCGCATGGGCATCGTCTCCATTGTTAGATTGTTTTTTCTCCGCCATCAGGTTCATACGGGTATTGCTGCGCTCCGTTTTGGAATCGATCCTCTGGTTCCCCCTCGGTGCGTACTTTCTCTATCTCGGCGGTATTGTTTTCAAACGCGCTTTCTCTTTCCCGGTTCGATTCGAACTTCAAAAAACTTCGACATTTCGACCGGAAGATCTGCGGGCGATCTTCCGGCCCATCCGCGTCAGTTCGGCTCCTCGTCGATCGATGGACTCCATTTAACTTCTGTCCCCTTTGCCACGCGAAATATCCGCGTACGGACTCTCACCCAGTGTGTAATTTGTGCTTGTCTCCCGAGCACAAAGAGCAAGACTGTGACGCGTGCTGATCCTTCAGGTCAAAGAAAACTCTCCGTGATCGTCTGGCTCGACGTTGAGAGATGCAGCTTCAGCGGTGTCCGACTCCAGATCAGACTTACAGATCGACCTCTAGGATGATGATGTGCTGCAGGGACAAGGTCGGCACAGAGAAGAGGTTTCCAACGCTCCACCTTATGGCTCGGCACCGACACTCCTTGAAAAGTCTTCCGGCTCGGGACCGAGTCGGTGAAGCCCACTTCCGAGCCGAAATCTTCCAACTCAAAATCCAAGATGGGTTCCGAACCGAAACCTTCGAAACCGAAACCTTCGACACCGAAAATTAAGAAACATCCCTCAGAGTCGAAACCATCGGCACCGAAAGGACATTCTGGCTCCACTCCGAAAGCTTCGGTGCCGAAAAGCAAAAACTTGCCTACAACACAACCGGATCCAAACTTAGACACTGTACCTCCTAAACTGGATCCAGAAAAGGCTGCATTCACCCTGACACAGGGCCTATATATGCTGAAACACCATCTAAGCACAAGCTTCCGGAGGATGATAGCCCATGCAAAATTCCTCTCAAGAAAAAAAGTGTAGGCACTAGTCCGTTCCATACATTTCCATCTCCTCCCTCTCCACCACAACTTGATCCATTACAAATTACACCCAGTCAGTCTCCTCTACCTCATTTTCACACAGGTGACACGGACGATGACGATGCACAATTACCAGATCCTTGGACTGACTACACAACTGATCCTCCACAGGGCACAGACCCAGATCTCTATCCTGCCAGGCCATCTCCACCTGATGACAATCTGTCTTACCAACAGCTTATTGCTAGAGCAGCAGAATACCATGGAGTGGAGCTCCGTTTGCTGAGTTGTCCCTGGTCCTTCCTGCACAAACGAACAACAGTCAGTTTTCACTGTTTGTTTCCCTATTCCGCCTTCGTCGTCAACATCGGGACACATATGGAACGGGGACCACCCTACCGATTCAGAAGGTAAGTCTGACGTGGGGGTGGGTGTTCGGGCTGATTTCTAACAGTAACTCTTCAACAAGTACTTCCTCTCTTGCAGCAGGGTGACTTTGTCTACTCTAGATCTAAAGGACGCCTACTTTCATATTCCGATTCATCCCGCTCATCACAAATACCTCAGGTTTGTGATAGCAGGCAAACATTACCAGTTCAAGGTACTTCCATTTGGCGTCACCACAGCCCCCAGAGTGTTCACCAAATGTCTCGCAGTAGTAGCTGCTCATCTCCGAAGACAATATATACATGTCTTCCCTTACCTGGACGACTGGCTTGTCAAAGTGGCTCTTACCAGAACTGTATTCTACACACTCAGACAACAGTACACCTACTTCACCAGTTAAGTTTTACAATAAATGCACAAAAGTCTCACCTGCGCCCAGCACAAGTGCAATCTTATCTGGGAGCTTCCCTCAACGCTCTCAAAGCTCTAGCCACTCCCAGTGTAGCCAGAATTCACAATATTCAGGCCACACTATTACAATTTCCACGCAACCAATCATTACCAGCGAGAGTCTTCATGCAACTGCTGGGAATGATGTTATGAAGAACAAGGAACCCAAATAAGGTTGGTCAGGGACCTTGGGTAATCCATTATTTCTAAAGACAGTGGTCCCTAGACGAGGATTAATGAGAGCAAACAAATATAGACCCAATCAGTACTATATTTTACAGCTGTCCAGCCGGACAGGTGTTTTTAATATATAGTTGCTTACATATACACAAAATTCAGCAAGAAACAAAGTGGGACACAAGCCTGTATCCAACTTAGTGCGAAGGATGTACAACATGAAACAAAAAGGCTCAGGCAGAGTAAATTGTTTGTATAAGACACATTTTGGTAGGACAAACAAATTATAGTGGAGACACCATTACACACAAGTATTAAATAAAGAGGTGTATATGGCGTACAACAAGTCGACGGTGTTTCGATCCTTACAAAAGATATAGGATCATCATCAGGACATTAACAATGGTATGCCTGTATACATTTTGCCTGTAATAAATAAAACGTAGGAGGGAATAAAGGATGAAAAAAGAAAGAGACATATGAAAGTTAGCTCGGGCGGAAAACAATTTGAAAACAACTTGGGTTCTGTTGAGGGCAGTGTATGTCAGACCAACGTAAGAGGATCGCACATGAGTACAATGATACCGGAGAAGTGAGCAGAACGTATAAAATTGCGAAGCAAGAGTAAAAGAATTACGCAATAACGAGCAATATTTGCTAAAAGTCATAGTCCTACGCGTGCGGTGATAAAACGCGCAATACGGTAGAGAGCTTGGGGAGTGGTGAAAGACCCGCGAAACTAGCGGAGTGCCAGTAAAGCGCCGGTGTTGAAAGCAAAATGGCCGTGGGATTGCGTAAGAGAAACAAGGAATAATTAAAAAAGTGGCAAACGCATGCACTGGTGAAGCGCGTGTGAAAACCGTGCCAGTGGGTAGAGTGCTTGAGGGCAGCGAGCGAAAGATAGTTGAAGTAATACCTAGATCCAGGTCAGAGTGACTTGGAGGAGGTTTGTTTCAGGCGAAGACCGAGTAGAAGTCCAGGCCAAGTACAAGGAGAGTAAAGGATGCAGACGGCCGCGGTCTGTGCAGTTGGATGCTGGGTCAGAGTCGACCTACATGAAAAATGACAAGTGATGTGGATCTAAGAGAAGATCGTAGAGATTGGCGGGGCACCAAAGGAGGAAAGGAGCTTACCTAATAAAGGCTGTAACAGCTTAAAGGAGGCGTTTGAAATGTTCGCGCCACGGAGCGGTCTCAAAATCAGAGTGGCCTAAATGAAGGAGAGTGGCCAATTAAGGGTGAGATCAAGGTGGGCGGGACAGTACCAATTGCAGGCGCAACAAGGCTTACCTATTGCAGTGGGCTGCTGTATATCAGGGACGGCAAGCCAGTAACCTGTGAGCCGCGTCCGATGTCTCTAGTGACGAGGAATGGGATCAAGGCCAATCTAAACAAAAGTTTGTGGAGATCTCGAGACCGCTCTGCGGCGCGAACATTTCAAACGCCTCCTTTAAGCTGTTACAGCCTTTATTAGGTAAGCTCCTTTCCTCCTTCGGCGCCCCGCCAATCTCTACGATCTTCTCTTAGATCCACATCACTTGTCATTTTTCATGTAGGTCGACTCTGACCCAGCATCCAACTGCACAGTCCGCGGACGGGGCTGTCTGCATCCTTTACTCTCCTTGTACTTGGCCTGGACTTCTACTCGGTCTTCGCCTGAAACAAACCTCCTCCAAGTCACTCTGACCTGGATCTAGGTATTACTTCAACTATCTTTCGCTCGCTGCCCTCAAGCACTCTACCCACTGGCACTTGTAGTGTAGCTCCTATTTCCTAATAGGCTCTGCGCATTGGAATAATATCCCCTATAGGTTTGACATAGGACTAAGGTCAGTATGTCCCTATCGAGTATATTAAACTTAATTACTTGTGCCAGCTAGCTCAGAGGCCACTAGAAACTCCTTGTCAAACAAGAAGGGAGTAGTTTCTGGCAGCCGCAAAACATGACAACTTTGTTTCCCTTTAGAATCAGAACGTGTCCCAGAGTCGTGGAAACAATAGATAACTATTTCACTCAGCTCAGTCGTGCATGCTTAGTTTTCCTCAAAGTTACACAGAAAGAATAGACTGGCGTTTCAATAAAAGGTTTATTGAACAGTCTTGTTTCTTGTGCAAGTAAAATGTGCTGTTACGATCACAAGACGGTATGCAAGATAAATAATGTACAGCGTAAGCAGTAGAAATAAATAATACTGCGCTAGCATGATCTTTAGTAGATATTCATTTACATAAATAACACAGACTAAAAATGCGAGTACTCATACGATGCGTTTCTAAGCTAGTTCTACCCCAATGTACCTAACCTAACCTAGGTGTAGGGAGAGGTATGAAGTAGGTGAAGTATTCCTTATTATGGTATACTAAGAGTATGTTAAGTCTAGTATGCCTAGTATGCCAAGAGTCCCTCTAGGTTCTAGTCAGCCCCATACCTTAAGAATGAGAGAGGTAGGAATCTCTTGCCAGACTCGAACTCCAACACCCCGCGAGGGAAGTCAGATCACTGGAAGCTGGACTCTCTGCATGCAGGGATGACAGCGTCTTCTCAGTGCGTCAGGTCGGGAAACGGGCTCCTCTGAAGTCGAGGTCTCCTCTAGTTTACAAGGGCTAGGGAAGGTATATTTATACCTGAGAGGTACCTCAGAATGTTAGCTTTGACGTGGATCGGACAGCGGAAGACGTCATGAATGAACCCCCTAAGGTATAACGGTTCATGCATAATAGAGGAGTCCTTGAAGAAATCAATAGTCCTGTGCTAGGGAAACTCCCGAAGCCTAAGGGTCTGTTCTTCAAGAACTCGTTGTGACGTTAGGGTGGACAGATGTCGGAGACCATGCCTGTATTTGGAGTGCACGGTTTAATGCCTAAATAAGGACTGGGATTTTATGCCTATATAAGGGCATGGCGAAATGTGCCTATATAAGGGCATGATGCAGGATAACCTATATACGGATACCCTAAGAGGAATACAACACACTGTTTTCACACGCGCTTCACCAGTGCATGCGTTTGCCACTTTTTAAATTATTCCTTGTTTCTCTTACGCAATCCCACGCCCATTTTGCTTTCAACACCGGCGCTTTACTGGCACTCCGCTAGTTTCGCGGGTTTTTCACCACTCACCAAGCTCTACCGTATTGCGCGTTTTATCACCGCACGCGTATGACTGACTTTTAGCAAATATTGCTTGTTATTGCGTAATTCTTTTACTCTTTCTTAGCAATTTTATAAGTTCTGCTCACTTCTCCGGTATCATTGTACTCATGTGCGATCCTCTTACGTTGGTCTGACATACGCTGCCCTCACCAGCACCCAAGTTGTTTTCAAATTGTTTTCCGCCCGAGCTAACTTTCATGTCTCTTTTTCATCCTTTATTCCCTCCTACGGTTTTATTTATTACAGGCAAAATGTATACAGGCATACCATTGTTAATGTCCTGATGATGATCCTATATCTTTTGTAAGGATCGAAACGCCGTCGACTTGTTGTACGCCATATACTCCCCTTTATTTTATACTTATTATGTGTAATGGTGTCTCCACTATAATTTGTTTGTCCTACCAAAATGTCTTCTACAAACAATTTACTCTGCCCGAGCCTTTTTGTTTCATGTTGTACGTCCTTCCCACTAAGTTGGATACAGGCTTGTGTCCCACTTTATTTGTTTCTTGCTGAATTTTGTGTATATTTAAGGAACAATATAATAAAAACACCTGTTCGGCTGGACAGCTGTCAAATATAGTACTGATTGAGTCTATATTTATTGTTTGCTCTCATTAATCCTTGTCTAGGGACCACTGTCTTTAGAAATAACTGCTGGGAATGATGGCATCCTGCATTGCATTCGTACCTCATGCAAGGCTTCACATGCGTCCTCTGCAGGAATGTCTAGCGAGTCAGTGGAATCAGTCACAGGGTCTATTAACCGATCTAGTGTTGGTAGACAGCCGCACTCATCGCTCTTTGCAGTGGTGGAACCCTCAAAACTTAGCAAAAGGGCGGCCTTTCATAGACCCGATTCCACAGACTATACTGACAACAGACGCATACTTAACAGGTTGGGGTGCCCATCTTCAACATTACACAGTAGAGGGACTGTGGTCGGACAATCGCAAACATCTCCACATCAACTACCTGGAACTTCTAGCAGTGTTCCTAGCACTCAAAGCTTTTCTCACCCAACTTGTAGGCAAGACTGTCTTAGTTTGCACAGACAACATGACAGCAATGTACTACCTACAGAAACAGGGAGGGACTCACTCTCTCCAACTGTCGCGCCCTGCACAAAGCATTTGGAATTGGGCAATTCACCACAAAATCCTATCAGAACACCTTCCAGGAGTAGACAATCAGATTGCAGACCTGCTCAGCAGACACAGGCAGCAAGTACACAAGTGGAAACTTCACCCCCAAGTCCTTCTTCCCTACTTTCAAAAATGGGGTTTACCACAGATGGATGTTTGCTACAGTACACAACGCAAAATGCCCAAGCTTCGCATCCAGGTTCCCACACCCAGCATCCAAGGGCAATGCTCTATGGATGAATTGGTCAGGAATATTTTCTTGCGCTTTTCCGCCTCTCCCACTAATTCCGTTATTGGTTCGGAAGCTCAGACAAACGTCCCTCACACTGATCTTAATAGCCCTCACATGGGCTTGTCAACTTTGATACACCACCCTCTTAGAACTCTCAGTGGTTCCACATCAAAAGCTACATCTCACACCTTGCCTCCTCACTCAGAGCCATGGAGAGATCAGACATCCAAATCCCAGAGAACTGAACCTAGCGATTTGGCTCCTGAAGTCATAGTTTGGTTATTTACAACTGCCACCGGACTGTATGCATATTCTCAAAGAGGCTAGAAGACCTACTACTAGAGCATGTTCTGCAGCAAAATGGAAACGCTTTGACTATTGTAACAACAACGTCAATCCACTTGATGCTTCTGTACAGAACATCATTTGTTATCTGTTGCATTCACAGCAATGTGGACTAGCTTACACATCCATTCGTTTACATCTAGCAGTGGTAGCTGCAAACTTAGACAAAATAGACAACACTTATTTCTATTCAGAGTACCAGTGATTAAAGCCTTCATGGAAGGATTAAAAAGAGCGATACGACCAAGAATTCCCCCTGCTCCAGAGTGGAACTTAAACATAGTCCTTACAAGGCTAATGGGCCCACCTTTTGAACCAATGCACAAATGTCAGTTACAATTCCTATCCTGGAAAGTTGCTTTCCTCATAGCGATAACTTCACTAAAGAGAGTTGGTGCACTTAAGGCATTAAGTATACTAGAGTATTCTTTCAACTTAAAGATAGAGTGGTTCTTCGCACCAATCCTAAATTTCTCCCTAAAGTAGTTTCTGCTTTTCTTATCAATCAATTGAGTTACCTGTGTTCTTTCCTCAACTTGATTCTGTAGCAGAACGAGCCCTACACACACTTGATGTTAGACGTGCTATACTTTACTACATAGAAAGAACCAAAGATTTTAGGAAAACAAAGCAACTATTTGTTGCTTTTTCTCCACCTCACAAGGGCAATACTATATCCAAGTCGGGTATTGCAAGATGGATTGTAAAATGTATCCAAACATGTCATGTTAAAGCAAAGAGAACTTTGTTAGTACCCCCTAGAGCACATTCTACTCACAAAATAGGGGCTACTATGGCCTTCTTGGGAAATATTCCCTTCGCTGATATTTGTAAGGCAGCAACATACACCGCACACATTCACCAAACACTATTGTGTAGATGTGTTAGCAAGACAACAGGCAAATGCCTCCCAGAATACCTTCAAAACAATGCAAATATAGGAAAGAAGAATTGGAAGTACTGCAAATGGAGGTAAAATAACTGCTGCAGAACAATGCAATAGAGACCGTACCCCTAAAGGAGAGCAATACAGGTATGAATGCTGTATGCTTTCTGGTCCCAAAATTGAACTAGACTATGCAACGTATTGTAGATCGGAGGTTCGAAAATAGTTTCATAGGAACACAATGGTCCTTATAGGAGGTCATACCGTTACTGGAGAAAGGAGACTACCTGGCCACTATAGATTTGAAAAACACAGATTTTCATCTCCCATTTATTTTCCGTTCACAGGAGATTATTCAGGTTTGTAATGAAGGGGCCTCATTACCTTTTGGAATAAAGTCTGTATTTAGGGTCCTAACCAAAACGCTAGCAGTGGTAAGAGCAAATCTAAGGAGACAAACCATGCATGTCTACTCCTATCTAGACGATTGTCTGGTAAAGGTGAGCACTTTCCAGCAGGCCAATACAGCATGCAGATGGTTGTAACTCTTTCACACCAACTAGGGTTTTCAGTAAGTTGAGGAAAATCCTCCTCTATTTCAGAGACAAAACATTCTGGGAGCAGATTTGAACACAGACACTACAATGGCCTATCTGAACTCAAAGAGGTGGCTGCTGTGCTGAACCAGTCTTGCCTTGTTCAGAAGCCTCAGTCTCTGATGGTGAGAACTAATGAAACTGTTGGAGGTGATGGCTTCTCGCATTCGCCTGTTTCCTAACACAAGATTGCATACGAGACCCATTCAAGAATGGTTGAATGACCAGTGGTTGCAAATGATAGGGATTTGAGAAGATCTAGTGGTTGTACCACACAGGATCACAAGATAATGAGATGGTGGATTAGACTAAAGGGGAAAGCGTTAATTGCAACCTCCCGCAGGCCGTCGTAACAGATGCATCGAATTTGGCCTGAGAGTACACATGGGTATTTAAAAGATAAGGACTGTGGTCCAATCCAGAAGTAACTCGATCCATCAACAATCTGGAGCTGAAAAATATTTACTTGGTGCTGAAAGTGTTTCAGAGTGAAATTCAAAACAAGAGTACAGATAACTTAGACAACACAACTGTGATGTTCTAGTTGAACAAACCGGAGGGAACAGTCTTCACCTCAATCAATGCAGGTACAGTCCACCTGCAAGTGAGCCATAGAAAGAAACATTCATCTGACCACGTCCCAAACATGGATAACAGTCATGCAGAAGAGTTAAGCAAGCAGTAAATCCTCTGTCAATGGGAGCTTAAGCAATCCGTAGTGGATACAATTTTATACCATTGTGGAGTACGTAAAATGCTAATCCTTCATATCAAGACAATCAGTGGTCACTTGGGGCTGCTCTCGATAACCTGGTATGTGATATTTCAGTATGCTTTTCCCCTCGTATCCTTGACCTCACTAGGCATCCAACATGACCTTAATTCTTATAACTCCCAGGTGGCCATGACAGCTATGATTTGGTTCTCAGAATACATTTAATTTGCAAAAAGGAACCACTATGGCTTTCATAGGCAACACTTAGTTTGCAGACATATGTAAAGCTGCTACATGGCTTACTGTCCATGCATTCACCATGTATTAATGTGTGGACATTAATGCCCTACAAGAAGCACAATTCGGTCAAACTGTACTTAAAACGTGTTCCAAACATCTTCATTTGCTGCTTGAAAGCCACTGCTTTTTGGACTGCTTTACAGTCTATGCACCTCATTTAAAGTAACACATGGTGCAAACAGAAGGCTTTACTTGTCTGGAACAATCTGCTTGCTGCTTTTTGTACTCTAGATTCACATACACCTTCCCACTTCTGTGTGTGCGAGTTCGTAATAAGATGTTTAAGAAACACTATCTTACTGCATACTCGTCTACTAGTACTCCTAGACTTTACAGCTTTGTATCTCAACACCTTCTCACTCTTGCCCATAGAGGGAAAAAAAATTGGGGTGTATGTCCAGGTGTATTGTGGGTTTCAGGGGAAGTCGCATCGAAACTTCTTCAAAGAAAAAGTTGCAACGTCTTCGACCAACAGTGGATGGTAGGAGTGTGCGCAGCATGCTATTGTACAGCACTGCATGCCATCAACCAATTCTCACAGGCAAGTAATGTTTGATTTTCCGCAGTGACTGATTCATTCTCCTCTTGATCTGCTGTTGGGTAAGTTGTCAAAGAGTAATCTTTCCTCTGTTACTCAACTTTGGCTGCGTCCTGCTCTTTGCATGACTCTGCTGTTAGAATACTGCACTTTGGACCGAACATCTCGTAGATCTATTTCTACATACTGTAATTGTGTCTTGGCTTTCAAATGAAGGTAAAACTGAGGATTCAAAGAATTCAAATGGAAAATGTATTGACTTGCGCCCCCATCATTCACCATGTTTTCATTGAAGTCATTTCATATGTTGCACTGATCTTAAGAATGATCTCAAAGAACATGTCATGAGTTATGTAATATATGTGAGGTAATTAGAAGAAAATGGCGAGTTAGTTACTTTAGGACACAAGTTATTGTTATTGGAAACAACTATAACTAGTCAATTTCAGTGGTTTAGTTAGTTTAAAATAGTATGTTTAAAATTACATTTTCACCCAACTAGAACGTATCGTTTAACCTTTGTTTTTTTTTCCACACCAAATGTTTAACTTTTTTTTAATACCTGTCACTTTAACATCTGGTTTTATTTCAGTGAATTTCTGTTTTTTTTCTTAATGTAAAGTAAGATGTGTGTTGCCTTGACAGGCCTGTGGCCAGAACCTCCATCCAAACACCCGCGGGCACGTGCTTGCGCGCCACACAATGGATGAATTTTAAACGGTACATCCAGAAGTTTTCTCTTGAGTCCAGCGGTTCTTCCTTTAAGTAGTTCTTTTTTTATGACATGTTCCATGTGGAAAAGTTCAGATAGCAAGCAAAGTGTCAACAAGGTTAAAATGATTAGCAACACCACCGGATTACTGCACATCTTAAGAGATCTTGGGACAGCATTAATTCTACATCCCAAATGAAGTTTTAGTTAATGGAGACAAATATAACTGGTGCATTTCAGTGGGTTAGTTAGTTTAAAATAGTATGATTTAACTCACATTTTCACCCAACTATAATGTCCCTTTAAACTTTTTTTTTTTTTTTCTCCAGTAAATTTCTAAGGTTTTTTAATACTTAGCTGTCACTTAACTTGTGATGCTTTTTAAAAATCTGGCAGTATCACCTGTGCAGCCACCGATCAAACAGCCTTGTACTACTTAAAGAAGGCTGAAATAAACATATATGTTTGTGGCATTTGTAGCTGTAGGTACACATGTTGTGCATACTTCCGCCAACTAGTGTTGAGCTTAGATGTGTACAACTTGTTTTTCTTCTAAGGAAGTCTTTTCAAGTCACGAGGTTGAGTGACTCCACCTATTAGTGTTATTGGGCATGGGCTCCATTGTTAGATTATTTCACCGTCGTCTGGTTCAGACGTGTCCTTCCCTGCTCCGGGTCAATGCCTCATGGGGTTCTTACCGGGCCCTCGGATCTGTCCTCTCATCGGTATTTACAAACAATCCTGCGTTGTCTTTTTTTTTTTTTTTTCCATGGTCTTCTGGGTTTGACTCCATGTTGTACTAACACCCTCGACTGTTAACCTCTTGGGTCGAGAATGTTCCTGTGATGGAAAGGACTCCATTCTGATTCTGTCCTATTTGTCGGGCCAAGTATCCTCGGTTTGTCTCCAGATCACTGTGAGGACTCCTGTTCGGCCTGCCTTGCATTCCGCAGCAAGAAAACTCTTCGGAACCGACACGCATGTTGTGTCTCCTTTACCACCATGGCACAAAGACGGGAGGTGAAGTCTCTGTACATCTTTTGAGAACAGGAAGAATCAGATGCTCCAGGCGTCACAACGGAGGTGGCCTTTTCACCTGGAAGCGTCGGTTCCAAAGCAGATGTCTAGTCCAAAGAGAGACTGCCAGCCCATTGCCCTCAGAGGATCACAGTGACTATGGATGTTTCCATAACTCGCCACCCAGAAGCACAAGCCTCTAGCTCCCAGATTGCTTATGAGGCCTCCAGTGCACCACTGTCATCCGGTCATGGTAAACACCGGCGTTCAGAGATGGACACAGCTCCCAAGCAACATTCGGCGCCGAAGTCCCACTCCTAGCCTCGAGCGCATCTTTGGCTCTGGACCCGAAGGTACATCCTCGCCACTCTCAGACTTGAAAGGGCTGGAGCTGAAATCTTCAGAACAGAGACAGCCTGCCCCTAAACATTCTGAGGCAAGACAGAGTACAGCGTTGAGACCCATCAACTCTAAGCAATCTGACCCAAAATCGAGCTCCGCACCCACCGTTCGGCGAACTTCTGCAGTCTCATCAAGGCCGCCTTTCACTGTTGCATCCTTTGCTGCTTCAGAGAAATTTGATCAGCAAATTATCGAATGGCTGCAGGAACACCAGGATGCTTGACAACAGCCCATTCATATCCAACCAGGCACAGGTTGGATTCTGGCAAAGCCTCCACACTTGACAAAGGACTCTGCACCTCACAAGAGGAAGTTTACTTTTGAGGAGGCCATCAACCCACTGGTACTTCCAGCCCTCAAAAAGCAAAAGAGACCTGCTAGGGCAACCTCTCCCCTGCCTCCTGCTTGTCCCCCCTCCTTCCCTGTCTCCTCCTCCTTCTTCACCTCCACCTGTGTCTCCTGTCTTGTCTCTAGGGTCGCCACAGCATTCACCTACAGGTTCTTCACATTTGGGGAGTGGAGACAGTCCTAGGCTCCCTTATGATCACCCTCATGACTTACAGGGTCCAGACCCATTTGATGACTATGATGCTGAACGCCCCTGCAGACATAGACACAGATCTGTACCCACCTAAACTGTGACTTCCTGATGACATCACTTTGCAACATAAGGTGTTACACAGAGCTGCCACTTTCCACAATTTCCAGTTCACCATGTGCAGCAAGAGGAGGATGATTTACTTGTGGAAATCCTCTCCTCGACCCAATGCTTCCTTCAATATCTCCTCATGCATATGGGTGTTCACAAGCCTGCGACCAAGATTTTTAAGGACCCCGTCAAGGTGGGAGGGAGCACGCCTAACGTGGATAGGAAGTAGAAAGCCTCTCCTAATGACCCTCCATGTATCCGTGGCTAACTACCCCCTGACTGTTTGGTTGTTCATACAGCCAGAAAGTGTACCAACACTCAGAACAGGTGCTGCACCTCCTCCCGACCAGGAGACCAAGAAAATTAATGCGGAAGGAAAGAGTGGCAGTGCAGTCCGTGTCCCATTGGCGAATTGCAAATTCAATTGGCTTTCTGTCCCTGTATGACCGTGCACACTGGGACCAAATGGTGGACCAGGTAGAGCACATCAGAGCAGTACCGTAAGAAGGGGCAAAGGGAAGATTTTCCCAAACACTAACCTCTTCTGTGCTCTGAATGCCGTGGATACCGCCACTCTCCGCATTAATATTCGTATTCTGCTAAGATGCCATTCCTGGCTGCTTGTTTCAGGCTTTAAGCCGGAAGTGCAGCAGCACCTACTCAATGTCCCTTTTGATGGTCAGCATCCCTTTGGCCCTCAGGTAGAGGAGATGCTTGAGAAAATCAAAAGGGACACTGACAGCTAAGGCCATGGGTGCCCTACAAACACAAACCACCAGGGGTGCCTTTCGTTGCACACAGTTTTGTGGTGCAGCCAAGACCTCATAAACCTCTTCTACCTTCACAAAGCCAACACACTAGTCCCCCTCGCAGGATTGCTTTAGAGGTGGTTATAGGGGCAATAACGGAAGGGGTCCAGGTAAGCACGCCACCCATAAGTGGACAGGGCCCCCCACACCACAAAATGTGACGCCCTGCAGCTTCCCCCTGATCACACAAAACCTGTTGGGGGAATGTTACAGGGATTTCTGCCCCGCTGGGCAGAAATCACCACAGACAGTTGAGTTCTAGATATTCTACAGGAGGGCCATTCTCCAGAACTCACACAAACACCACCAAACATCTTCCCTAGTCAACACAGATTGTCTGTAGAACATCTGCGCCTCCTTCACGAGGAGGTACAATCTCTCCTGGAGAACAGCGCAATAGAGCCTGTTCTTCCCCAACACTGCGGAAGAGGTGTATAATCCCTTTACTTTCTTATCTCAAAGAAGGACGGCTCCCTCAGGCCCATCTTCGTTCTCCATCCTCAACAAATACATTCTGCAGGCACTTCCGTATGGTGACTCTACAGGACGTTATACCACTCTTTCAGAAAGGCGACTTCATGGCTGCCCTGGATATAAAGGACGCCTACCTTCACATACCCATCCACTCAGCACATCGGAGATATGTGAGGTTTATGTTTGTTTGTGTTTGTTTTGTAAAGCGCATGGCTACTCGAAGGCTTCCCCGCGCTGGTGAGTACTGTGCTTAGAGTAGGGCCTCTGGTACATTAACAGGGAAACAGCCATGTCTTAAGTTTCTTCCTGAAGGAAAGTTCATGTTCGAGGCATGTGAGCTGTAGATCACATGCTATGCATAGATCACCATCTATTGTTGGGTCCGGATGTTTGCACTTTGTTTTTGTTCGAAGAAGTCTTTCAGTTACGAGGTAGGTGACTCCTCCTTTCGGTGATAGTGCGCATGGGCATCGACTCCATCCTTAGATAGTTTTTTTTTTCGACCATCGGGTTCGGATGTGTATTGCTGCGCTCCGGTTCGGTACAGTTTTCGGACCCCTTCGACGCGCAATCCGCTACCCTTGACGGTATTGTTAAAGATCGCGGTTCCCCATTCGACGCGCATCGTCTCACTTCGGAAAACCTTTGATCGGGAAATTCGTGGCAGGCCGTCGGGCCTACCCGCGCCGACCGCACTAGCAGTCGATGGAATGGACTCCAAGCTCTGTCCCGGGTGTCGTGCTAAGTTTCCACGCACCGACTTGCACGAAGTGTGCAACCTCTGCTTGTCCCCGGAACACAACGAGAATGACTGCGACGCATGTCGATCGTTTCGACGAAAAAGACACTTGGTGACCGTCTGGCTCAACGACACGAAATGCAACACCAGAGCGGCTCCGCACCGGACATCTTTGGCAAAGATTCAGACACTGAACATCAACCTCAAGGAGCCGAGGAAGAAGAAGAACATATCTCCGTGTCTGAAGCTGACTCCGACATGGAAGAAGAGGAGCAGATTACTCCGGGTCAGCGTACCGTGAGTAAAGTTATCCTTTGCCCCCTCAACATAAGACAAAGGCTCCGGTCCCTCCTCTGCCCTCGGGCCAAAGTCGGCACCGACAAAGTTTCAGACGCCCCGCCCTCGGGCCCGGCTCCAAAACAGAAAGACAAGCCTTCCGGCTCGGGCTCGAGCCGGCCCCACTCCGGCGCCGAACCGACACCTTCTGCGCCGAAACACAAGTCCAAGTCTTTGACACCGAAAGGCTCGGAGCCGAAACCTTCGACGCCGAAACCGGCTCATAAAGAAAAAGACTCTCCCACTACAGAGCCTAGGTCTGATGCGCCACCTTCGGATCCGAAGCAGAAAAAACTGGTGATCAACCCTCAAACAGGGCATATTCATGCCACTCTTCCAAAAAAACTGAAAATTGACCTATCAGAGGACTACCACATTCCTCTCAAAAGGAAAAGTGTGGGTACTAACCCTTCTCCCCCTTATATTCCACTTCCTTCTCCCATTGATCCTAACTTGCTCATTTCACCAGCAAATTCACCACCACTTTCACCTGACCCACAGGATGGAGATGAGGGATCAGGATCAAGATAAGTTACAGGACACTGACCCTTGGAACGGTTATCAGACAGACCCAATCACATGTAATGACCCTGATTTGTATCTCTCCATACCCTCCCCACCTGACGACAACATTGGGTACATTGAGCTCGATAATAGGGCCGCTCAATATCATGGGGTGGAGCTCCATAAAAAGCCTTTAGAAGAGAATTTCCTCGTTGAAACACTTATTTCTTCCCAAAGAGCTACTCGCACCTTACCAATGCTCAAAGGCATGTTAAAGCACACAGATGCGGTATTTAAAGACCCTGTAATATCCAGGATAATTACACCTAGAGTGGACAAAAAATACAAACCTGCTCCTACCGACCCTGTTTACATTAGAGGCCAGCTGCCCTTAGACTTTCTTGTAGTCTCCAACGCTCGCAAGAGAGCTAATTCGCAAACCACAGGTGAGGCCCCTCCTCCTGATAAGGAGTCTAAGCTAATTGATGCCTCGGGCAAAAGAGTGGATTCACAGGCAGCGAATCACTGGCGCATTGCCAATGCTCAAGCTTTGTTGGCTCGCTATGATAGGGCTCATTACAATGAGTTAGAATAACTCGTACAACATTTACCTGATGAATACAAATCTAAGGCTAATGACCTCATTCAGGAAGGTAAACTTATTACCAATACATCCATTAGGCGTGCCCTAGACGCAGCAGACACATCAGCTCGTGCAGTCAACACCAGTATACTATTACGCAGACCTGCTTGGCTGAGAATATCAGGCTTCAAGCCGGAGGTGCAAACTTCCATCCTTAACCAACCGTTTGATAAGGAACATCTCTTTGGTCCAGCTGTTGATACCTCGCTGGAAAAGATGAAGACAGACACTGAGGTCGCAAAGTCCATGGGGGCTTTGCAGTTACCTGCCACTAGGGGCTCCTTTCGCCGCTCCTTTTCTAGGGGTGGTTCAAAAACGGTGTCCACCGAAAATCCCTCCCCCTCTTACAAGGGCAATAACCAATCCCCCTCTTCAAGAGGTTATTTCAGAGGAGGTTTTAGAGGAAACAATGGTAAGGGAAGAAGCAGAGGTAACTCTACCCGCACTTCCCCCGCAAAAAAACAGTGACTTCCTTCTGTTATCCCCCGATCATTCCACTCCTGTCTGGGGACGACTCTCCAAATTCCTGCCTGTCTGGAATTCAATAACCTCAGACAAGTGGGTACTACAAATTATCCAGTATGGTTACTGCCTGGAGCTTACAGACACTCCCCCAAATATCCTTCCAAGATCACGTGCAATGTCACCAGAGCATCTCACCCTCCTAAAGCAGGAGGTTCTCTCTCTTAAAAAAACACGCTATAGAACCAGTCCCATTACAATACCAGGGGACCGGGGTATACTCCCTGTATTTTTTAATTCCCAAAAAGGACGGCTCTCTCAGGCCTATACTAGACCTCAGAGAACTAAATCTGTACATTCAGTCGGACCACTTTCACATGGTCACACTCCAACAAGTGCTCCCACTCCTTCAGCAAGGGGACTTTTTGTCCACCTTGGTCTTAAAGGACACATTTCCATATTCCCATTCACCCTGCTCACCGGAAATACCTCCGGTTTGTGGTGGACGGACAACATTATCAATTCAAAGTTCTCCCATTCGGAGTAACTACAGCACCCATACTTTTCACCAAGTGTCTGGCAGTAGTCACGGCTCATCTAAGAAGACAGCACATTCACGTCTTCCCCTACCTGGACGGCTGGCTAATAAAAGCCAGCTCGCAACAGAGCTGCATAAGACACACACGAAAAAAAGTCCAACTGCTTCACGACCTGGGGTTCACAGTAAACCTCTCCAAATCCCATCTCCAACCATCCAACACACAAGTGTATCTGGGAGCTACAATAAACACTCAAAAAGCTCTAGCATATCCCAACCCAGTCAGAATACGCAACATGCAAACTCTAATAGCGCAGTTTCAGCCTCAACACTCATTACCAGTTTTGGGTGTTCATGCAATTGCTAGGAATGCATTTTAATTGTTCCTTATGCAAGACTCCAAATGCGTCCCCTACAGGAATGCTTAGCACATCAGTGGAACCAGGCTCAAGGTCAGTTATCCGATCTAGTGTTGGTGGATGGCCGCACTCATCGCTCTCTGCAGTGGTGGAACATACAAAACCTTTCCAAGGGGCGGCCATTCATCGACCCGGTTCCACAGATCGTGCTAACAGCAGACGCATCGCTCACTGGTTGGGGAGCTCATCTTCAAAAACATACCATTCAGGGCATGTGGACTCTGCAACAAAAACAACTCCACATAAACCATTTAGAACTGCTAGCAATTTTTCTAGCATTGAAAGCCTTTCAACTTCATCTAGTAGGCAAAGCTGTCCTGATTCACACAGACAACATGACAGCAATGTACTACATACAAAAAGGGGGTACACACTCTCTCCAGCTCTCACAGCTAGCCCAGAGCATCTGGAAATGGGCCATACCTCAAAAAATATATCTCCTTGCAGAACACCTTCCAGGAGTAAACAACCAGATTGCAGATCTGCTCAGTCGTCAACGACCACAGATCCACAAATGGGAACTCCACCCTCAAGTTCTTCTCCCATTCTTCCAAATGTGGGGCTTCCCAGAGATAGATCTGTTCGCCACCCACCTAAACGCAAAATGCCCAAACTTTGCATCCAGGTATCCGCACCCATTGTCCAAAGGCAATGCGCTATGGATGAATTGGTCAGGGATAATTGCTTACGCTTTTCCACCTCTCCCACTCATTCCATTAGTGGTTCGGAAGCTCAAACAGCAGTCCCTGACACTAATCCTAGTTGCTCCCACATGGGCCCGTCAACCCTGGTTCACAAGCCTATTGGAGTTATCAGTAGTTCCTCACCAAAAACTACACCTTACTCCCAATCTTCTCACTCAGAACCATGGAGAGATGAGACATCCAGATCCCAGTCATCTCAACCTTGCGATCTGGCACCTGAAGTCCTAGAGTTTGGTTATCTTAATCTTCCACCAGACTGCATGAATATTATCAAAGAGGCTAGGCGCCCTACCACAAGAGCTTGCTATGCTGCAAAGTGGAAGCGGTTTGTCGTTTACTGTAACAACAATCAAATCAATCCGTTAGACGCTTCCTACAAAACATTATTTGCTATCTATTACATCTACAGCGCTCAAATTTAGCGTACACATCCATACGCTTACATCTAGCAGCAATAGCTGCATATCTACAAAATAGACAGCATTTGTCTCTTTTCAGAGTGCCTGCTATTAAAGCTTTTATGGAAGGACTTAAAAGAATCATTCCCCTCAGACTTCCACCTGCTCCAGTGTGGAATCTCAACATAGTTCTTACAAGGCTCATGGGTCCATCTTTTGAGCCATTGCACAAATGTGAACTACATTTTCTCACTTGGAAGGTTGCCTTCCTCATAGCCATCACATCTCTGAGAAGAGTAGGTGAGCTTCAGGCACTAACCATAGAAGAGCCATTTTTACAAATGCATCAAAACAAAGTGGTTCTTAGGACTAACCCCAAATTTTTACCTAAAGTCATTTCTGCCTTTCATATCAACCAATCTGTTGAGTTGCATGTGTTCTTCCCTCAACCAGATTCAGTGGCAGAACGTGCTCTTCACACATTGGATGTCAAAGGAGCATTACTGTACTACATTGAAAGAACAAAAACTTTCAGGAAAACAAAGCAACTTTTTGTTGCCTTTGCTCCACCACATAAAGGCAATCCAATATCAAAATCAGGCATTGCAAGGTGGATAGTTAAGTGCATTCAAATATGCTGCATTAAAGCTAAACGCACATTAACAATTCCCCCTAGAGCGCATTCCACTCGCAAACTAGGGGCCTCTATGGCATTTTTAGGAAATATTCCCATAGATGACATCTGCAAAGCTGCAACATGGTCTACACCACACACCTTTACAAAACACTATTGCATAGATGTATTAGCTAGACAACAGGCTAGTGTGGGCCAGGCAGTTTTACGTACACTATTTCAAACAACTGCAACAGCTACAGGTTAGCCACCGCTTTGGGACATAACTGCTCTATAGTCTATGCATAGCATGTGATCTACAGCTCACGCCTCGAACTGAAAATGCTACTTACCACAGTATGCATCTGTTCTTGGCATGTAGAGCTGTAGAATCTCATGCGCCCGCCCGCCTCCCCGGGTACCTATACCTGTTGCAGTACTATCTTACTTAGATACAATATACATGGACATCTCTTTTCTTTACTACTCTTACTAACTCCATCACCCTTTACGGCAAAACAATTTAAGGATGGAGTCGATGCCCATGCGCATTATCACCGTAAGGAGGAGTCACCTACCTCGTGACTGGAAAGACTTCTTCGAACAAAAACAAAGTGCAAACATCCGGACCCAACACTAGATGGCGATCTATGCATAGCATGAGATTCTACAGCTCTACATGCCTAGAACAGATGCATACTGTGGTAAGTAGCATTTTCCTTTTCAGTGCTCTGAGACTGGGTGGAAGATAGTTCCACAACTTCGGTACTATGTGTGCAAATGATCTTCATCCCCATCTCAGGTTTGTGGTTGTGAACGCTATTATTAATTCATAGTGCTCCCCTTTGGGGATACCACTGTACCAAAAGTATTCATCAGATGTCTGGCAGTGGTGGCCGCTCACCTCCAGAAGGAGCGGCATCCACATGTTCCCTTACCTAGAGAATTGGCTGATCAAGAAGCGCACCGCAGTAACTGTCAACAGCACACCCAGACCACAATTCACACCCTGCGCAGTCTGGGTTTCACTATCAATCTGACCAAATCCCACCTTCAACTCCTTTTTGTACAGCCTTTCCTTGGGGCCACTTTGGATGTGTAGGTGGGAAAAGCTTACCCCCAGCCCAGCCACAATGCAAACCTTCCAAAACTTGCTTCCTCTTCTTCAGCTAGATCGGCAGGTAACAGTCAGAGCTGTGATGCGCCTACTAGTCATGATGGTGTCCTGCATATCTATAGTCCCTCATGCCAGACTCCCCATGCGCCTGTTACACGTGTGCTTAGCAACACAGTGGTCTAGTATTGGTTTGGAGCCGCACACCTCGCTCTCTGAATGGTGGAACACAATTTATTACAGGGGCGGACCTTTCTCGACCCAGTTCCGCAAGAGACCATCACAGCGGACGCCTCACTCACATGTTGGGGAGCTAATCACAAACATCTTACTGTTCAGGGTCATTGGCCTTGGTCCCATTTCCAGCAATTTCTTCACATCAAGAACCTGAAGCTGCTGGCTATTCAGCTTGCTCTCCCAGGAGCAGCTGGCACGGATCAGGGGGGGGGTGGGGGAGGGGAAAAAAAACTTACCTTTTAACCCCAGTCTCTCCTTCGTCGTCTGTCTCCGTCTTTCCCTGCCGGAATGGAAGCAGGAAGCACACAGGCTCCCCTAAACCAATTACAACGGTGCAATGCAGCTTTGTGATTGGTCTGAGCGCTGGGGTTCGGTGCTCAGACGGGCAGTGGGAGCCTGTGTAAAACAGCCTGGGTGGAGAACATGCAAATTGCATAACTGGTTGGTTGGCCCAAGACGGCCGGCCAAACCGTCATGCGCACTTGGTGTGCTCACCACTCCTTCCCCTGCTCCACTGTGAGCAGAGCAGCCCCGCAAAACTATGTCAGCAGGGAAAGATAAAATGATAGCATGTTGTTATCATTTTATTTTTCCTTTTATACACTGCTGAAAAGCAGTGCGGCGACGCTCCTCCACCTTCGCAAAGGAGCCGCCACTGTGCTCTCCGTGCTTTTCTCCCCATTATTCAGGAACAAGAACGTCTTGTTATGCACAGTCAACATAACTGCCATGTTCTACCTATAACACCAAGGGGGCACATATTAACCACAGCTGTCCAGTGTAGCCCAGAAGATTTTGCGGTGGGCAATACATCACAGAATACACCTTCCATTCAATATATTCCTGGGGTGGACAACCATATAGCGGACCTACTCAACAGGACACTTCAACATGTACATGAATGGGAGCTCCACTCCCAGGTCCTACTCCCATACTTTCAGAGCTAGGGGTCCCTCAAATAGATCTGTTCACCACAGCAGAAAACTCAAAATACCAAAGTTTCGCTGCCAAACTACCACAACCACATTCCATCAGCAACATACTATGGATGAGTTGGGCAGGGATGTTTGCCTACAGTTTTCCGCCTCTCCCACTCCTACTGTTTGTGGTGAGGAGACTGAGACAGACATCCCTCATGCTCATTCTAGGAGTACCAACCTGGGCACACCAGCCATAGTACTCCGTGCTGCTAGAACTCTCTATATTCCCACACGAGAAGCAACAGGCCGGACCGCTGCACTCTAAGGCATTTCAACCCTCAGGAACTCAATCTTGCGATTTCACTCCTGTGATCTTAGAAATTAGTTACCTTAAACTACCGAAAGAGTGTATGTCTATTCTTAGAGGTGTGCAGATCCATCAACAGGGCTTTTAATGCAGCCAAATGGAAACATTTTGTACAGTACTGCCTCCCAAAACACATACATCCTCTCACAGCACCAGTACAGGATATTGTTTGTTACATTCTGCACTTGCATAAATCAGGCCTAGCCTATACCTCGATCTGATTACACTTGGTTGCCATAGCTGCTCACCTACAGAACTGACAACAGATTTCATTATTCAGAATACAGATTATTAAGGCACATATTTCGAAGTCCTTAAGAGTTATTCCACCTAGAACACCCCCTGCTCCGGTTTGGAACTTAAACATTGTCCTCACTAGGCTCATGGGTCCTCCCTTTAAACCTCTTGCCCACTGGAATTCCTGTATTGGAAGTTGGCCTTCCTTGTGGCCATCACTTCCTTAAGACAAGTCAATGAGATACATGCTCTTACCCTGGAAGAGCTCTCTTTCTAGTTAGATCAAGACAGAGTGGTCCTCGGAACACATCCAAATTGTTTTCATAAGGTGGTCTCCAGTTTCCACCATAATCGGACGATTGAACTGCCAGTTTTCTTTCTGCTACCAGAAACTGTAGCAGAACGTGTGCTGCATACTCTTGATGTCAAAAGATCACTCATGTACTGTATTGATGGAACAAAACCATTTCATAAAACCCTACAACTTTGTGTCCTACTCCAAACCTCACAAGGGATGTGCTCTGTCCAAAGCAGGAGTTGCATGTTGGTTAGTCAAATGCATACAAACTTGTTATACCAAAGCTAAGAGAACCCTTTCTAGACCTCATTCCACTTGTAAGAAAGGGGCTTTTGTGGCTTTCTTGGGTAATTTACCATTGGCTGACATCTTTTGAGCACCTACTTGGTCTACCCCGCATACCTTCACTAAACATTACTGTGTGGACGTTCTGGCCAGGCAACAAGCTAGAGTTGGCCAGGATGTCCTATGTACACTTTTCCAGCCTACTGCAACATCCTCTGTCTGAGGCACCGCTTTTTAGGAGGACTGCTTTAGCAGTCTGTGCACAGCATGTTAATCTACAGCTACACCTGCCACAAACAGAAAGTGTTACCCTGTAAGCATCTACTTGTGGCATGTAGTTATCTAGATTCACATGACCCACCCTCCTCCCTGGTCGCCTGAGGTTGTTGCAGGTTCTATTCTTTATCCAGTATTAGGGTATCTTTCATAGATTCACATGCCTGAATCATTCCTCGTCGTCGATGGGAGTCCCCGGTACATTAGAAAAGTAATGTCCCATTAGACATGCAAAACCATAGGCCTAAGGCCTCTCATTAGTAACATATCCAGGTCCTTTTGTGAAAAGGACCAAACTCTAAACAACAGCCCATCAGCTGTTACCACCCTTTGGAACCTTCCTGGCAGGAGCTCTGGTCCCTCAGATTTTCTACCGCACGTCGTGCTAAGGGAGTCTCCAACTGAGCTCTGCTCAGGTTTCCTACTTTACAGCGTTTAATCTCTCAGATAAGGTATTTCCTCATCCTTACATCTGTCTGAGTGAAGTCCCAGTTGTCTTCATGTCAGACACCCACAAAAAGGCCTTTTAGGCCCTGTACAACCTGCAGCAAGAAGAGGTTACATGTGGACGATCCCCACAAGGACTGTCTGTATTGTCTTTACCCGGATCATTCATCTAAAGACTGCAAGGTATGTCGTACCTTTTCTTCAAAAACCCTAAAAGACCGGGAGGGACGGCTTTTAATTTGGCTGCAGAGGTTAAAGGACAAACACGACCCCTTGTCCTCTGAGGAGAGTGAGACTTCGTCAAGGACCTCCTCAAAAACTCCTCAGAAAAGGTCTAGAGATGCTTCTCCAAGCCCTTCATCGCAGCAACCTGCAAAGAAGACGCACAAAGTCTTCAGAGGTTTCCACAAGTAAAAAATTGCCATTTTCAGACCCTGCGACTCCTTCAATTAGAGTCCAGCATTCATTCAAAAAGCCCTCCTCAGGCTAGTCGACGACGGCATCGTCGACTATCTCAACGACGACGTCTCCTGTCACTGCCAGAGTTACAACGACGACGACAGTCTCTACTATGTCTGTCTCGTCTGCATCGCGTTCATCGTCGACGACCACAACATCTTCGTCGACGGCACAAGTGGTCATGTCGTCGACGATAAAAATCAAGAAATCGTCGTCGAAGATTCCGACGACGGATCAGTCGACGACGACCCTGACTACGAGCCTCCCGTCGACGGTCACAGCCACATCGACGGTTCCTCCGTCGACGATAATTTCACCGCCGACGACTTTTCCATCGGTGATGTTGCCGTCGTCGACGCCCTTGCCGTCGACTACGCCGCCGACGACAATTTCAACGAAATTGAAGGTTTCACCCGTCGATGCTCCGCTGTCGACGACGAGTGTCCAGTCGACGACCCTGATGTCTACACCAAAAATGAAGGCTAAAATTACTGTTTGCCACCAAAAACTCAGCAAACACAGGTTATCACCTTCTTTAACTTCACCCAGTAGGGTCCAGTCCTTAGTGCCCTCTCACCTATTGGATGTGGATGATGATTCGGACGACGAGGGGCCTTTTAGGGCGGCAACAAGTCCGTCGGAACTCAATGTCAAGTATCAGGAGGTTTCAGATGATGATGATCAGGACATTGATGATCAGACATCTTATCACGAAGACCAAATGCCTCGGCAATCTCAGATGGTGTGCCTTCCGGTGGCTTTGGTATCGGATCTGCAATTCTTGATCACAGATTATAAAAAGAGGTTCCCTGCTGCTGCTCCGTCTTCTGCTCCGGAACAAGCTCCACCACCAGTGGTACAACTTCCGTCTCAGCCTGCCTCCTCGGCAATGCTTAGACCTTCTCCCCACTCTACTGATGATGAGGAGGAGTTTCCTCAGGAAGAGGGAGAAATCCCGGATGATGAATCGCAACACGAGGAATGGGACAACTATGTTATACCACTTCCAGCGTCTCCTTCCCCTCCTCCAGTAGATTCGCCTCCGGAGGACATAGGAGGCTTTCATAATCTCCTAGAAAGAGCAGCGAAGCGCTTTCAGTTGCCGATGCCTTCCCAGCAACAAGATTGTTTCTTGTATGACTTTAAAGAGCCTTTAAAAGTCAGTGCGATCCATGCCTATAATAAATTATATCTGGGAACAAGGGGTCAAGATAATGAAGAATCCTTCTTCAATTCCTCCAATCCTACCACGGCTGGATAAAAAGTATAGGGCACCGGATGATGCCCCGGCTTGTCTGACTGGCCATCCCAAGCCAGATTCTGTGGTTACACAAGCAGCCCAACGCCGCTCAAAAAACCCTTCTACTCCACTTTCAGCACCACTGGATAAAGAGGGTAGGCGCTTGGACAACATCGGAAAGCGATTCTCTTCCATGTCTGCACTAACGGTGAGGGCTGCTAACTCATTGGCCTTATTGGGAAGATACAATAGACAGATGTGGTCTGATATTGCACCTTTTTTGGACAGCTTACCACAGGACACTAAAGAGGAGGCAAAGAAGCTACTGCAAGAGGGCGAGAGGTCAGCTTCTGAAATTATAGATTGTGCGATGGACATCGCATCTACTGGCTTCCGTCAGTTGGCAGGGGCGGCAGTTCTAAGACGCCAAGGCTGGCTTAAAGCGACGACTTTCCGACCTGAGGTCCAGACAAAGATCCTGGATATGCCCTATGACGGACAGTGCCTGTTTGGATCTCATATCGATGAGGCCCTACAAGGGATTAAAAAAGATACGGATACGGCCAAATCTTTGGGAACCCTCCAATATAGAACTTCCTCCTTTCGTGGCTCACGAGGTAGAGGTCAATCGTCCTATAGAGGAGGATATCAACAAAATAGATATTCTGGTTACTCCTCGTCGGGCCAGCAATACAGGCCGCAATTTCAGCAGAGGCAGCAACCACAACAAACTGCCTACAACAAATCTTCTTTCCGAGGAAAGACTGGTCGCCAGAAAGATTCTGCCCGGCGTCAATGACTTTTCCCTGCCACCTACTGCGATCTCCCCCTCACCATTCAGACTAGGAGGAAAGATATCACATTTTTTGCACAATTGGGAACAAATAACTACAGATCAGTGGGTCCTACAAATAGTGCAGTTGGGACATTCCTTGGAATTTCTTCAAACCCCTCCACCAACTCCACCTCAACCTATGGTTCACAAACATTTGAACCTCTTGCAGAACGAAATATCATCCATGATTCGCAAAGGAGCCATAGAGCGAGTTCCTGTTCATCAACGGGGAAAAGGTTTTTATTCCCGATTCTTTTTGGTGCGCAAGAGAGACGACAAATGGAGGCCGGTTCTAGACCTAAGAAATTTGAACAAATTCCTAAGGAAGCAATCATTTCGCATGATTACCATCCAGGAAGTCCTACAACTTCTCAATCCAAACGACTACATGGTATCTTTAGACCTCCAGGATGCCTATTTCCATGTCCCAATCCACAGAAAACACAAACAATTTCTGAGATTTGCCGTCGCTGGCAGGCATTACCAATTTCGAGTGCTGCCGTTTGGGCTCAGATCGGCTCCTCGCATATTCACAAAATGTCTCACCAGTCGCTGCGTACCTCAGACAGCAGCACCATCAAGTGTTTCCATATCTCGACGACTGGCTCGTCAAAGCACCATCTCTTCAAGGCGCGATGCAATCTTCCAGCGCTTGTCTAAAACTTTTCGAGCAATTAGGTCTCACCCTCAATGCAGAAAAGTCAATGCTTCAACCTTCTCAAAGGATCACATTTTTGGGAGCCGTTTTGGATACTGTCCACAAGCATGCTTACCCAACACAGGAGCGACAGCGCAAGCTCGCACAGTTGGCAAACAGGATAAAACTAAGAGTCTCTTTCTGTTCAACTCTTCAAATCCCTCCTGGGAATGATGTCCTCTTGCATACTACTCATTCCACATTGTCGCCTCCATATGCGTCCTCTCCAGGAGGCTCTTGCCACTCAGTGGATTCAGGTGGAAGGATCTTTCGACGACATCATACAGGTCACTCCTCAAGTAATCACAGCGTTACACTGGTGGACTCGTCCACAGAATCTGTCACAAGGCCTGTCTTTCCTACCTCGGGTGTCTCCTCAGGTAATAACTACAGACTCATCCCTGGAAGGTTGGGGAGCCTTTCTCCAGGAGCTTCAAATCAGCGGAAAGTGGTCAATAACAGAAAGGGCTTTGCACATAAACCTCCTAGAGCTCAGAGCTGTTTATCTAGCCCTTCAGGCTTTTCTTCCCAGAATAGCAGGTTCTCTAGTGCTTGTCAAAACGGACAACACCACAACAATGCACTACGTGAACAAGCAGGGAGGGACTCGTTCTCTCTTGTTATCTCAAGAATCGCAAAAAATTTGGAACTGGGCGCTTCAGCACAAAATCTCTCTGAAGGCCGAATATGTTCCGGGAAGGGAAAATACATTTGCAGATTCGCTGAGCAGACTACAAACCTCCTGCCACGAGTGGGAATTACACCAGGGTATTCTCGACCGCATTTTCTGTCAATGGGGCGAACCAAATCTCGACCTGTTCGCTTCACGACTCAACGCCAAATGCCGACGCATCGCAAGCTGGCACCCCCAACAGGGATCTCTGGGGAATGCATTTTCGATAGCCTGGTTCGGCGTCTTTGCGTACGCCTTTCCGCCGATTCCACTGCTCCCCAGAGTCCTCAAGAAGTTGAAGGCAGAGCCCTGCACACTGATTTTAATAGCACCAGTATGGCCTCGCCAACATTGGTTTACAGAACTACATCTCCTATCCCAGAAGCGCGTTTGCTGATAAGGGCGGATGCGTTTTTTAATATAGTTGGGGCAGCTGCCTCTCTGGGCCCTGAACGCAATTGCTTTGCATAAGATCGCCATCTAGTGTTGGGTCCGGATGTTTGCACTTTGTTTTTCTGGAAGAAGTTTCCCTAATCACGAGGTAGAGGACTCCTCCCTTAGGTGATAGTGCGCATGGTCATCGACTCCATCTTCAGATTGTTTTTTTTCTCCCATCGGGTTCGGATGTAACTAGCTGCGCTCCGGTTCGACGTCGATCCTCCGGTCCTTCTCGGCGCGTATCACTTCACATTCGGCGGTATTGTTTCTGATCGCGTTCCCCTTTCTTCGCGGACTGTGATTCCTAAAGAACAATTTCGATCGGAGAGCTCGTGGTAGACCATCGGGCCTAGCCCCTGGTTCGACTCGCAGTCGATGGAACGAACTCCTTTCAAGTTCTGTCCTCTGACCCGTGCACCAACTCACACGAGGTGTGCAACTTGTGTTTGTCACCCGATCACAGAGAAGAACACTGCGACGCGTGCAGAGCTTTCCCCTCCAAGAAGACTCTTCGCAATCGTCGGGCCCGACGACGCGACATGCAGAGACAACAAACAGACTCCATTCTGGACCTGAATCGAAGGAGGAGGAAGGCGGCAAGCCCATCGGAGCCGATGAGGAACAGGAAGATATCTTCATTTCCGAGCACAGCTCCGACGAAGATGAAGACATCCCACATGGACAACGTACCGTGAGTACAGTCCCTACCTCGCCCACCCTTCCACTTCCATCGAAGAAAAAGGCTTCGGACCAACCTGCGCCTTCGGGCCCCGGTGGGCGCTGAGAACAAGCTTTCGAAGCCCCGCTTTTGGGCTCGGCACCGAAGCCTAGTAAAAAGCCTTCAGGCTCCGAAAAGCCCCATGCCGAATTGGACACCGGACCAAAGACTCCGGAGCCGAAGAAAGTCTGGCACCGACCACCCTCCGTCGGCACCAAAACAAACTTCGGATCTGAAAATTCCGGCCAAGAAACCATCGGCACCGAAGCATTTGGAGCCGAAACTGAAAGACACGCCGAAATCACCTAAAAGGCATGTCCGCTCGACAAACCAGATCCGAAACAAAATATTCTGGACATATCACCACTAAAGTGACTTTAAAGAGAGGTGCTACTACACAAGAGGAATACCACATACCATTGAAGAAGAGAACTGTCGAGACAAATCCTTCCCCTCCTCCTCTTCCTTCACCTTCTCTACTACAGACTATACCTGTGCCAACTTCACCTGAGCACTCACCACCACACACACCTGACAATCAGGGTGATGGGGATAATAATGATGACGATCAGCCTGGAGACGTGTGGTATGACTATAATACTGATTCTCCCACTGACAATGACCCAGACATATATCCTACCAGACCCTCTCCACCAGATGACCGTGTAGGATTTGTTGATTTGTTAAGTAGGGCTGCTACTTACCATGGAGTCCCTCTACATAGAGAATCCCTTGAAGAGGACTTCCTTTTTGAGACACTACACAACACACAAGTCTACACACATGTTGCCCATGTTGAAAGTCATGACCAGACATGTTGACGACATTTTTAAGGATCCCGTTAGAGCACGTATCCTTACCCCTAGGGTAGATAAAAAATACAAGCCTGCTCCATCAGATCCAGTCTACATAAAGGGTCAACTACCATTAGATTCATTAGTAATTTCTAATGCACGAAAAAGGGCTAACTCCCAGACTACTGGAGACGCGCCACCCCTAGACAAAGAGTCTAAACTCCTTGATGCTTCAGGGAAAAGGATAGCCTCCCAGGCTGCTAACTTCTGGCGTATTTCCAAAACACAGGCGTTGCTAGCACGCTATGACCGCGCACACTGGGATGAGATGGAACAACTCATCCAATTTCTTCCCTAGGAACATAAATCCAAAGCACAAGACCTGGTTCGTGAGGGACAGTTAATTTCTAATAATCAAATTAGATGCCCCCTAGATGCTGCTGATACATCTGCCAGAGCGGTGAACACTAGTATTCTTTTAAGAAGACACGCCTGGCTGCGCATATCGGGGTTTAAACCGGAAGTTCAGACTTCCATATTAAACACACCCTTTGACAAGGAACACCTTTGTGGACCGGTGGTAGACACTTCACTAGATAAAATGAAGGATACTGAAGTGGCTAAATCCATGGGAGCCCTTCAGTCTCCACAAGGGCGTGGTTCCTTTCGTCGCTCCTTCTATCAGGCAGGATCTAAAAATACGTCCTCTGACACTGCGTCCACCTATAAGGGCAATAACCAAACCTCGGGTTCCAAGGGATTCTTTCGAGGCAATTACAGAGGTAATAACGGCAAGGGCAGAGGTAGAGGTTCCAATACACGTACCTCACCCTCTAATACAAAACAGTGACTTGCCCATAGTTCCCCCCCCCGACCACTTAACACCTGTAGGGGGACGACTGTCACAATTTCTACCAAAGTGGCATTCAATAACAACCGACAAATGGGTTCTCCAAATTATCCATTCTGGTTATTGCCTGGAGTTCATTAACACTCCTCCAAACATTCCCCCCAAAGTCACCCAGACTTTCACAGGATCACCTAGACCTTCTCAAACAAGAAGTACAATCCCTGTTACTCAAACAAGCCATAGAGCCCGTACCACCAAAACATCAAGGGTCGGGCGTGTACTCTTTTTACTTTCTAATTCCAAAAAAGGACGGCTCTCAGACCCATATTAGATCTCAGAAAACTCAATCTTTACATACAGTCAGACCACTTCCACATGGTAACACTGCAACAGATACTGCCTCTTTTGCAAAAATGCGATTTTCTTTCTACTCTAGATTTAAGACGCCTACTTTCATATTCCAATCCATCCGGCTCACCGCAAATTTCTCAGGTTTGTGGTAGCAGGTCAACACTACCAATTCAAAGAGCTCCCATTCGTAGTCACCACTGCCCCCAGAGTCTTAAATGTCTGGCGGTAGTAGCTGCGCATCTCAGAAGACAAAGCATACATGTCTATCTGGACGACTGGCTCATCAAACCAGCACATATCAGCAATGTCGCAAGCACACTTCAGTAACCATTCAGCTGCTTCAACAGCTAGGATTCTTAATATGTTAAAATCACATCTTCAGCCAAATCAAATTCAGGATTACCTAGGAGCCACTCTAGACACACAAAAGGCTCTAGCGTATCCCAATGCAGCCAGAATTCGAAACATTCAGGCGCTCATTCTAAAATGTCAACCCACTCAGTCACTTCCAGCTCGAGTATTTATGCAACTGCTGGGAATGATGGCATCTTGCATCATGATAGTTTCCCACGCCAGGTTACACATGTGTCCACTTCAGGAGTGTTTAGCCTGTCAGTGGAATCAGTCACAAGGTCTATTAACCGATCTAGTGTTGGTAAGCGGCCATACTCATCGCTGTCTGTGGTGGTGGAACACACAAAACCTCTCAAAAGGGCGGCCGTTCATAGACCCGATTCCACAGACCGTATTAACAGCGGACGCATCCCTTACTGGCTGGGGAGCTCATCCTCTACAACACAGTGCAAGGGCGGTGGAGCCTACAGCAAAGGTTGCTTCACATCAATCGTTTGGAACTCATGGCAATTTTCTAGCGCTCAAAGCCTTTCAAGATCACCGTCTGGCAAAGCTGTACTAGTCCGAACCGACAACATGACCGCTATGTATTACATACAGAAGCAGGGGGGAACACACTCTCTCCAACTGTCCCACTTAGCCCAACAAGTCTGGAGGTGGGTGATACACCACAACATTTATCTCCTAGCAGAACATCTCCCAGGAGTCACCAATCAAATTGTGGATCTCCTCAGCAGGCAAAGTTATCAGATACACGAGTGGGAACTTCACCCTCAAGTTCTCCACCCATACTTTCAAGCCTGGGGAGTTCCTCACATAGACTTGTTCGCAACACACGAAAAAGCAAAATGCCAAAGCTTCGCCTCCAGGTATCCACACCCGTTGTCCAAAGGTAATGCTCTATGAATGAACTGGTCAGGGATATTTGCCTACGCTTTTCCGCCTCTCCCACTCATTCCATCAGTGGTTCGGAAACTCAGGCAAACATCACTCACGCTAATACTAATAGCTTCAACATGGGCACGTCAACCCTGGTTCACAACCCTGTTGGAACTCTCTCTAGTACCACACCACAAATTAGATTCAACTCCCAGTCTCCTCACACAGAGCCAAGGAGAAATCAAACACCCAGATCCCAAACGGCTAAACCTTGCGATCAGGCTCCTGAAGTCCTAGTTTGGTTATCTCAACCTTCCACCAGACTGTATGAACATTATTAGAGTCCAGAAAACCTACCACAAGAGCCTGCTACGCAGCCAAATGGAAGCGTTTTGTTATCTATTGCAATAACAATCAAATCAACCCTCTTGATGCTTCCATACAGAACATCCTGTGCTACCTATTACATTTACAGCAGTCCGCATTGGCCTATACATCCATCAGACTACATCGTGCTGCCATAGCAGCTTACCTTCAAAATAGGTAACACTTATCGCTATTTCGAGTGCCCGTCATCAAAGCATTCATGGAAGGCCTAAAAGGGTAATACCACAAAGACTTCCACCTGCCCCAGTGTGGAATCTTAACATAGTCCTCACAAGGCTAATGGGTCCACCATTTGAACCCATGCACAAATGTGAACTACGGTTCCTTACTCAGAAAACAGCTTTCCTCATTGTAATCACTTCATTGAGGAGAGTGGGTGAATTACAGGCACTAACCATAGAAGAACCCTTTTTCCAGTTACATAAAGATAAAGTAGTTTTTCGTACCAACCCTAAATTCCTACCTAAGGTTGTATCTGCATTTCACATCAATCAGTCGGTTGAATTACCTGTGTTCTTCCCTCAACCTGACTCTGTTGCAGAACGAGCTTTACATACCTTAGATGTCAGAAGAGCTCTTTTGTATTACACTGAAAGAACAGTCGTTTCGTAAAACCAAACAACTCTTTGTAGCTTTTGCACCACCTCATAAAGGCAATCCTATTTCCAAATCAGGAATTGCTAGGTGGATTGTTAAGTGTATTCAGATTTGTTATCAAAAAGGCAAAAGGACTCTTACAGTACCCACTAGAGCGCATTCCACTCGCAAGTTAGGGGCTACAATGGCTTTCTTAGGGAATATCCCCATTACTGATATATGCAAAGCTGCAACATGGTCTACACCACACACATTCACCAAGCACTATTGTGTAGATGTGTTAGCAAGACAAGCTAATGTGGGCCAAGCAGTACTTAAAACGTTATTTCAGACAGCTCCAACAGTTACAGGATAGCCACCGCTTCAGGGAGACTGCTGTATAGTCTATGCAAAGCATGTGATCTACAGCTCACATGCCTCGAACGGAAAATGCTACTTACCCAGTATGCATCTGTTCTTGGCATGTAGAGCTGCAGAATCTCATGTGCCCACCCACCTCCCCGGGTACCTGTAACTGCTGTAGTTTTCTGTTTTACTAAACATACTTGCGCATGGACATCTATATTCTTTACTACTACTCCATTCTCTCACCCTCTGCGGAAAACAATCTGAAGATGGAGTCTATGACCATGCGCACTATTACCTAAGGGAGGAGTCCTCTACCTCGTGATTAGGGAAAACGTCTTCCAGAAAAACAAAGTGCAAACATCCGGACCCAACACTAGATGGCGATCTTATGCAAAGCATGAGATTCTACAGCTCTACATGCCAAGAACAGATGCATACTGGGTAAGTAGCATTTTCCTTTTTACTTGTGCGAGGATCTTGGGATTCATCGCGGCACTCGGCGCGCCCTCTCCCCCCATGTGAATCTGTGACCGATCCGCAGATCCACAGGCTAATGAAGAAAAAAAAATGCATCCACTCAGACCCACTCACGCATACTCTCACACTCCATACTGTTACTCACAAACCCCCTCATAGACTCATGCAGCCACTCACACAACCACTCATACCCATTCAGCCACTCACACCCAAACCCACTCACAGACCCATACATCCACCCACTCATAGACCCATGCAGCCACTCACACAACCGCTCACACAACCGCTCACACACCCATTCATTCGGTCAATGCGTTTCGGCTCCTGCCTTCAACTGGACCATAGAGTCCCGCTGTCTAGAACATCTATTTAAAGTGAAATGTCCATTTAAGTCCCTTGTTAGTTTCAATTATTTACAATATACTAGACTGCTAACCCTCAATTTTTCTCAAGATTAATGGTAACTCGTGGCTGCCATTTTTTACTCACACTATTAGTTTGTAAAGTACCATTATTGCACGGCAGTAAGAGGCAAAATGTACATAATTTCATAGTCGCTCCTAAGAGGTTATTTACAAAAGAAGACGGACATTTAAAATCATTGATGTGCAAGAGTACGCAGAAATTCTTGTCAGGTGGATACAAGAAATGGGAGGAAAATGCGTGCAATCCTTAGGGAAACAATTAAATAATTGGCAATTTTTTCATATAATATGGGTTCGATAATCATAAATATCTGTAAAGTACATCATAAATAAATACATTATCGTCCATAAAAATATCATTCTCTAAAATGCAATGAGGCCCAAAAGCCATGTGCTAGTCTAGAGTTCATGTTTTAGTCTCTTTTCACGACCTTGTATTTACTCCTGATAGCATTGTTCCAAAATTTGAAGAATAGCTGCTCTATGAAAGAAAGTGCTGATTACAGTGCGTACACTCTCTCCACTTCATCTTTTCTTTCTTTTCCTTCTGAATTAAAAGTTCATTTTCAATAATGTCGCAATTTTGGATTAAATAAGATAATAGGATCTTCAACAGGTCTAATTTCATTGCATAAATCATATTATTGTACAAAACGTTCTATTTTTTTTTTCTTTTTTGATTCATCCTCCTTCACGTATTTTTGCCACTTATCAATTGATTTGTGTCTTTTCCTCTTGTTTTCTTATTTTTCCTCTTTTTTCATTGGATGTATTTTAGACATGTCCTTTTTCTATCTATTGCAGATGTATGTGCAATTCTGCATCCTGATTATGACCAAAAGGATTTTCTGTCCCTATGGCTAAGATGCATCTTGATTCTGCTTTCCTCAGGTCTAGGGTTCTATCCCCTCCTCGTTCTTTTTGTTTTACCATTTTTATGCCAAAGTATGTTAATAGCTGGTTATCTCCTGAGTGATTCTCCGCAAAATGTTTCGCCATAGGGTAAGAGGTCTTTATTTTTTATTGCTCTTAGATGCTGGAGTATCCGTAATTTCAGTTTGTTGATGGTACTCCCAACATATTGCTTCTTTGCACGACATTCTAAGACATATATCCCATATTTTGATTCACATGTGATATGATCAGTGATCTGTTCCACTTTCCCATTTTGGAGTTGATATGAACGAGTATTCCGACCATGTTCGCAGGCTCTGCATTTTGAACACTTCCATGAAGTTACTCCCGGTTCTTTGATCTCCTATATGTGATTTTGGGAGTGGATGGTAACTTCCTCTTCAAAGTTTCATCGAGCATTAAAATGCTCCAGCTTTTCTTTGATGTTTTTTAAGATCTTATTTTCAACATTAAAGTCCATGATCAAACGTGTTATATCATCCTCTTCTTGATTTTCATTTGTTTCCAATAATTCTGATCTTGTTTTCAAGTTTACTTTAGCTCTGGGACTTTTGATCACTTCTGATGGGTAGCCCCTCTCCAGGAATCGTATACTCATTTCTTCAAGATTTTGTTCAATATCTGATGTTTCTGAACAATTCCTTTTAGCGCGAAGCATCTCTCCATAGGGTATACTCCACTTCAAATGTTGTGGATGCCCGCTGTTAGCATGGAGAATGCTATTACTGGCAGTTGGTTTCCGATGCATTCTCGTGCATATTCTTCGATCTTTAATAAACACTTCCACATCTAAGAATGTTACCTGATGTTTACTAGATGTTGATGTGAAAGACAAGTTGTAATTATTGTTGTTCAACGTTTGAATGAAGGTTTCAAGGTCTGATGTTTCACCTTCCCACACCACGAAGAGATCTATAAACCTGGTCCAGGTTTTAATATTGGATTTGTATCTACCATTCAATACGTCTACTTCCCAAACCGCCATGAGTAGATTTGCGTATGTGGGGGCGAATGATGTTCCCATCGCCGTGCCTTGCTTTTGGAGAAATAATTCTCCCTTGAAGAGGAAGATATTATGTGTCAGACAATACTTCAGCATTTCCATGAGCATTTCCTAACGTTCCAGGAAGCCCAGTGATCTTGTTTTCAGAAATTGTCTGACCGCCGCTAATCCATCTTGATGAAGAATTGATGTGTACAAAGATGTCACATCTATGGTGACCATGGTTAGTTGATCATTCCACTTTGTTTTTGTATCTTTTTTAGGAAGTTTGTTGCATCTTTCAGATACGAAGGAAGAGATGTTACATATTCCATTAGAAAGGTGTCTATGTAGGGAGACGTTTTCTCGAAGAGATCCTATCGAGCTCACTATAGGTCTCCCTGGTGGATTGACGATTGACTTATGCACCTTAGGTAGAAAGTATATAGTTGCTGTTACAGGATGGTCAACCTTAAGGTACATATATTCCTCGAAGTCAATCAGTCCCCTGTCCTTCCATATTTGTAGCTGCGTGTGATATTCTTTGGTCCATGACTCTATTGGGTTTTTCTCCAATTTCTCATAATGTTCTTTGTTTCCCAGTTGTCTGTTAGCCTCTGAGATGTATTGTTCCAGATCTTGCACAACAATATTACCACCCTTGTCAGAGGCTTTTACGATAATTCTTGGATCAACTCTTAGCTCTTTTAGGGCTTTTTGTTCTCCCAATGTTAGGTTCCATGATCTTCTTTTACTTCTTTTTGATCCTGATAATTTGTTGACTTCTTCCACTACAATTTCATGGAAGAGGTCCACCTTGTTCCCAGGAGGAAGTTGCGGGCGGAATTTAGATTGAGATCTCAGCCCACTTTGTCCACCCCTGCATGTCGCAATGCCTTCATCCTGACATAATTGTATGTCATCATCAATTCTTGGGTTCATTGTTGTGTCTATATCTGTGGCAGTATTCCCTAATGTTCTCAGGGTTCTAAGAGTTGCAAGATCGCCTTGGTTTAAAGGAGATATGGCAATAGATGTTTGATTAGGGTTTCGTGGGTTTGATGGCTTGTCCTCATAGTATTTTTTGAGTTTGACTTTACGACAAAACTTGTATAGATCGATTCGGAAGTTTGGAAGGTCCATATTGTATTTTGGACAATAGGTTAGTCCTTTGTTTAATAAACTTATTTGGTCCGGGTTCAGGGTTACGCTGGAGATGTTGATTACCAGATCTTTTTGGGTAGATTTTTTCATTATTTTTGCTTTTTCTTTGATCCTGCTTTTTTGGATTTTACTCTGTCTTCTGCTCCTTCGGGTTTAGTTCTGCTTTGTCCCCTTACCCATGTTGTTCCCCTTCCTCTTCCTTGTTGTCGCGTCACCATTTGTGCAAGCTTCATCTCCCCACAAAAATCCAATTTTGATGTACTTGCTTCTTCTGTTGAGCTCAAGTCCGAGCTATCGACTGTACCCATGGTCTCATAGCCCAAACATCTATCCATTGCAGCTCTGTTCCTCAATGAGTCATACTTTCTTGCAAAAGTATATATTCGGCCATTAGCGTAATCAATTCGATCACGGTTGAATTTATTGGCCTTCCTCTTCTCTACGTCTGCCTCATGTTTATTGATTTTTTTTTTTCTCCAAATTTTCAATCAGTTTTTTCTTTTCTTCGTTATGAAATTTGTTAAGTTCTTCTTCTAGCTGTTTAATTTTGAGGAGTGTAGCCTCTAATTTCCTTTCTGCATGAATGATCAGACTTCTCATTAATTTCAAAGAACATTCATTAGTATCTGATTGCCACTGCTTATTTAAGTCCAGATCGTTTAAAGTGGGCATAATTAGAATTCTCAGGCCTCTTGGCACTCTCTTGAACTCTATATATTTCTCCAAAGTTGTTTATTCCCACCACTTGTTAACCTCGACGATTCTGGTTTGTTGTAGTTCTCTCACAACATTATGAATTGTTCTTCTTCTCCCTTCTGTTTGTGTATTCCTGGGATCGGGATTTTCACTGATTGTCATATTATCATCCAAAAATTCATTAGCTCTTTGTGCTCGATTTTTGCCAGCTCCTTAATCATATGAAGGTTGGGGAGATTCTTTTTTCACATTTTTAGCGGTAGCGCTATTTCTTGTGCACCACCAGCGATCTGGCAGCACGCCAGCATGCCGCAACTCTGGTTTTTGGTCTGTCTTGGTCTGTCTTGGTCTGTCTTGGTCTGTCTTGGTCTGTCTTGGTCTGTCTTGGTCTGTCTTGGTCTGTCTTGGTCTGTCTTGGTCTGTCTTGGTCTGTCTTGGTCTGTCTTGGTCTGTCTTGGTCTGTCTTGGTCTGTCTTGGTCTGTCTTGGTCTGTCTTGGTCTGTCTTGGTCTGTCTTGGTCTGTCTTGTCTCCAGACTCCGACACCGCCATTCCAGTGATTAAGTAAGCTTTATTCTTTCGTTATGAGGGCTGTAACTCGTTTCGGCAGGATCCCCTGCCTTGTTCACACAGCGAGCTGACATAATGCAATAGCTTTTAAGTTAATGCAAAAAACGGCCTGTCACATGGTGTTCAAAATACTTTTTAAATACACGTATTGTTTTTCACATCAAACCGGTTTCATTATTATTTCATCATAATGTTTTCATTGTTTGCACACATTCTGAATCATCATTTATATATTTTTAAATATCATTACAATTTATTAATTCTTTTTTGCCATTTTTCAAATTTTTATATTTTCTTTACTTTTTTCTCATTTTTATTACATTCTGTCCTCATACCACAGTGCAAATTTGAACCTTATGTGTAAATAAAATGCCTATTTGTATCGAACAAAACCTCATGTGTGAGACCAAATCTTTTATGTACCTCATACTAAAAACCACTCATGTCTACATCAAATTCTTTTATGAATGTAGGCTGCATTTACCTAGTATCCTGCTTTTAAAGTGCAAATGCATGAGTTATCAATAGGGTTGTCAAACATTATTAAAAATTATTATTGCTTCAAAGAGTGCAAATGTAAAATCGGAATATAGAAAGTGCTGAGTGCAAGAGCTATTCCATCTGACTGGAAACCTAGGTTGTCAACATTACTGAGAGTGTTTATTCCATATGGAGTTTCTTTTCCTTGTCCTCATTCACAAAGTGCACGTGCTTCCGTGCAAATTGAATTTTTGAATAAAGTGCAAGTGCTTTTACCTTAAGATCAATAAAATACACGAGCCAACCTATTGCTACTAAATGCTTATTTAAAATTGGTGGTGTCGTGTAATAAAGTGCTTCTGTGCAATGTCGCAAACTAAGGTGCTGTTATAGGACAAAAAGAAGTACTCCTGGGATTTAGTAAAGTGCAAGTGCTCTAGACCCATTTTTAAATGCTGCGTGTCAGTATAGTGTGGTTTTTGTTTACAAATAGCTTTAGCATCCTCACATATATATTCAATTTGCACAACTTTCATAAGGTTGACTACCTCATATACTCCATAAGATGATGAACGAGAGGGTCTAATGTTAAAATTGAATTACATACATAAAAAGATTTTTTCACCATTGTGATAAATTACATAAAATAAATTAATGAACAGGCATATTTGGCAGAAATTGTACAAGTGTTACATATCTTAGATCTCATTTCTCTACTTTTGATGTTAGTTATCATCATGTTAACTCTCACTCGAGGTGGACATGCATATCCTCATCAGAATTTAGGTCTCTAGGTGTTTTGCAATCAAACATAAGTATATATCTGGATTCTAGCTGCCTAAGCTTACCTTCGCGGTTTCCACCCCGTCTACTTTTAGGGACAGAGTCTACGACAAAGTATGTTAGTTCCTCTATTTTGCCTGCATGAACCTCATTGATATGTCGGGCTACAGGGTATGCCTTGTCTCCATTTTTCACTGCCCGGAGATGCTGCAGGACCCTAACGTGGACCATGTGGATTGTGCTCCCAACATAGTACTTAGGTTAAGTGCATTGAAGGACATAAATAACATAGTCACTTTTACAGTTGAAAAAGCGTGGGATCTTCCAGGGTTTGTTAAAAAATGGCAACTGAATTTCTTTGTTTGTTCCATGCTTGCACGCCTTACACTTACTGCATCTATTAAAACCTGGATTTGCCTTCAGCCAGCATTCTGTCTCAATTATTTCTGGGCTATTTTTTACCAATTGCTGCCTTATTGAAGTGGCTCCTCTGAAGGTAATAAGGGGTTTTCGCGGAACCAGAGTGCTCATCACTGGGTCCCTTTTTACCAGGTGCCAGTGCCTACTCATGCAGTCTCTCACTCTTGCATGGTAGGCATTGTACCCGGTTATCATCCTCGTTTCCTGAGTTGTATCTCCATTTGTTTTTCTCACTTGTTTGAACAAAATATCTCCTCTAGGTATCCCATTTACTTTCAATAATGCTTGGTTTAGCACTCTCTGACTGTAGCCTCTCTCTTTGAATCTTACTGTTAAGTCAGTTTGAGCTTGTTCTAGAGAGCTAACCTCGCTACAGTTTCTCTTCATGTGGAGTAGTTCCGCATATGGGATACTGTTTTAGTTTTTGGGGATGGAAACTGCTTGAGTGGAGGATGGAGTTTCCCGCAGTATATATATGTATATATTCAGCAGTTATAGTTCATCTTATCTCAAGAAATTGTAACTCGTGCCCTAAGGTAATTGTAACTCACTCCCCCGCCATGCACAGTTTTCTCATCAATAATTTTATTAGAAATGTTAGTGATGTCCGTGATGTCACAGAAGATGTCATGACTGATGTGGGATAATTAGCAGTGCATGTGGAGGGCACGAGTTATACTTTCTTGATCAGTATAACTGCTGAATTTCTATGGGTTTGTGTATGTAAACACCCCTGTAACCTTTTGTTTTTTTATTTAGTGATATATATATATATATATATATATATATATATATATATATATATATATATATATATATATATATATCCATGAACGCAGTTCGGCTAAACCCAAGCCTCTTAATCACGGCGGGCAACACAGCAGGGGAAGCCAACCCCTAATATCCACACAAGTCCAATGAAATAGAATATAAGAAAACACTGGAGCCGCGGCCACTATTCCAAGCGTGTTTATTGCAACACTAGGTCCCGACGCGTTTCGGAGTTGCGTCACTCCTTTCTCACGGGCAAAGCTTAGTGCATCATTAGTTTCTTTTAAAGAAGCAAGTGCTCATATTTGTGCCATAAACATAAGACATACTGGTGTTCGTCATCTAAGTCAATAAAGTTGTAAATGTTGTAATACATAATTTTTGGGAAATGCAGGTAAATGTTAACATTGCTACACCCATATCAAGAAAAATACATGAAAGTGAAATATATATAACATGTATAAAGTCATGCCGCAACAAAGCTTAAATCGGCATTACTGCATATACGCGCTATCACATTTACATGATACCCTGTGAAACGCTGCAATGGCTCGAGCAATATCATTCCAATCTGATGCTTAAATCGGCATTACTGCATATACGCGCTATCACATTTACATGGTAACCTGAAAACGCTGCAATGGATCGAGCAGTGTCATTCCAATCTGCCAAAGTTTAACTAAAATAGTTGATAATTCAGCTAAGAGCTGCCACAATGCATAAAAATAAATATACATCAGTATAAACATTAATACAGCCCAAGTTGGCAAATAATCAAAGAGAAAGAAACCATGCTACATATCTATTCATTCGATACAAGTGACCTGATAGTGATGTGCCGAAAAGTCTTGCTCATGTGAGCGTGTTATCCCAAACATTGTTCAATTACCAAAGAGACAAGTAAAACACCCTTTGACCGCTTCAGTATCAGATATTAGAGCTCTTCTGCATTCCCAGTCGACGTCTGTAAAAAAAAACCAGACAGAGATGACGCTGTTAAAATCCTGTGAAAATTGTGCACAAAGAATAAATTGTAACTAAACAAAAAACCTTAAAAGACATCGACGGAGAACATGAAAAAATGTGTACAAGCGAAAGCATATTATAGATGAACGGACATTTCTTCGTCAAGGTTCAAACCTGTGGGAACTAAAGTGTTGTATTTGACAATCATTTTTGATTCCAACCTTCTCAGTTCAACAGTTCTGTTACCTCCTCTTGTTCTAGGTGGTACACAATCTAAGATGCAGAATCTAAGGAGGTTGGCATTTTGATTATGACTAACACTAAAATGGCGGGCGACTGGATATTGTTTGTCATTTTTCTTAATTGCACGTAAGTGCTCTAGTACCCTCTTTTTACCTTTATGGATCGTACTCCCTATGTAATATCTATCACATGGGCATTTTAACGCATACACCACAAATTCGGTGTTGCAATTCAGGTATTTGTTGATATAATACGGGGGTTTATCTTTACTTAGTTTAACAGATTTACAGCTAGTACTAAACTTACACGCCTTACACTGATTACAAGTGAAGAACCCTCTGATGTCCAGGCATTTTTTAGCTTGATTTACTAGACTTCTACTAAGTGTGTCACGTAATGATCTGGGTTTTCTAAATGTGAGAGAGGGGTATTCTCCAACACATTCCCTCAGATCGTCATCAGTCTTAAGGACCTCCCACATTTTTATAAGACTTCTCTTGATCTCCCATGTTTGATTGTTAAACTTGGTGATGAACCTAATAGGTTCTTTCACCGACGTGCTCTCTTTCTCTTTGGGAGTCAATAGTTCTTCCCTTTTAAGTTTTTCCACTTTTGCAACAGCTTGCTTTATGATAGTTTTACTGTACCCCCGCGCCAGGAATCTCTGGGTCATTGTTTGTTTTTCCATTTGATAGCCCTCTTCAGAACTGCAATTCCTTTTGGCCCTTAACAATTCACCGAAAGGAATGCTCTGAATTAGGTTTTTGGGGTGACAACTATTGGCGTGAAGCAAACTGTTGCCCGCAGTGGTTTTTCTAAACAGTCTGGTGGTAATTTTACTGTCCTTAATCTCTAATTTGAGATCTAAGAATTATATACTCTTGCGGTTTGTTTCACTGGTGAATTGCAAATTTAAACTGTTATTGTTGAGGACATCAACAAACTCCCGCGCCTGGATTTCAGTACCCCTCCAGATGCAAAAGATATCGTCGATGTACCTCACCCAGAGGACGACGTGGTCAACAAATTGTCTGATGTTACTGACAACCTGCTTCTCCCACCAGCCGAGGTACAATCCTGCAAAACTGGGGGCGAAGCAGGTTCCCATCGCCGTCCCCTGGGTTTGTCTGTACATCTTATTATCAAACAGGAAGAAATTGTTACTCAGGCATAACTGGATCATCTCTAAAATCATTTCCGTGTGGAAAAGGAAAGATAGAGATCTACTTTTCAAGAAAAACCTACAGGCCTCAATACCAAGATCTTGAGGGATGCAAGTGTATAAGCTGCTGACATCCATACTCATTAATAGATAGTTTTGCTCCCAGGTGATTTTATCAATAATTCTCAGAAAATCACCCGTGTCTTTAACAAATGACGGTAATGCTTGGACCAATGGCTGTAAGAAGTGGTCCACGTATTTGGGTATATTCTCAAATGCACTGTCTCTTGACGACACAATGGGTCTGCCTGGTGGATTAGTGGCGTCTTTGTGAATTTTAGGGAGAAGGTACAATACTGGGATTTTAGGGTCTTTACAGACTAAAAATGAAAATTCATCTTGATTTAAAAGCCCACTATCCCTCCACTCGGCCAGCTTATTTAAGACATGTTTGTTAGCTATATCATATTCAGCTTTAGAAGAAATGCAATACCTATCTTTCTCCGATAGTTGTTTCTTGCCTTCGTTGAGATACATGTACAGTGGCCAAATCACAACATTCCCCCCCTTGTCTGACTTTTTGATAACAATGTCACTATTAGCCTCCAACTCTTTTAATGCAATTCGATGCCTCTTTTTCAAATTATGCACCATGTTGGATTTGCGGGAATCTAATTTCTGTAATTCTCTAATCATGCCTTTTTCAAAACAATTGATTGCCTCGTTATTAATCTGTGGGATAAAAACTGAATCTGAAAGAGACACGTTAGTGACAGATTCCTTACCTTAGAATATCCCCAGGCGTCAGGCTGGATCCGGAAAGTTTTTGCGTAGCAGTACCCTTGCGCGTCGGTAGGCGGCGTCGTGCGGCTCCGCGTCCGTCGTCGGCGTCGTGATCGCCGGGATGACGTCGCGGGCAGTACTTAGGCGCCGCCCCTGCGCGCTGACGTCAGTTCTTCTTTTTCCGCACCAGTAAGCGCAGATCCGGGAAGAGCAGTGCCCTAGTCACTTTTTGACTATCTTTTTTGGTGAATTTTTTCACTGTTTCTTCAACGAGTCTTCACGACTCCTAAGGTGTCGTAGGGATGCCCGGCTTTTAGCCCTGCGAGGAATGTGGTCGCATGATGTCGATCACGGACCCGCACCTCGAGTGTCTCTTTGTCTCGGCCGAGACCACGACACGAAGTCGTGTCCTGACTGCCGGAAACTTCATCCTAAGGCTTTGCGAGAGCGGTCTCGAAAGCTCCTCAAAGTCCGGCATTCGGCTCCGCGCCGCACCAAGCCCCGGTCCCGGGAGAGGTCGAGGGGCCGGACGCGGAGTCCCCGCCGTTCGTCGGATTCAAAGTCTTCGCGCTCCTCCGGTAAGTCGAAGCACAAGAAGTCTAAGCGGCGTCATCGCTCTAAGACTTCGCCTCGCCGGTCTCGCGACTCGGCTGAGGTCCCTGTCGGCACCGTCCCCGCGGCCCCGGACGTGCCTGTCGAGTTACCCCCGCAGTACCCGCCCTACCCGGGCTCGGGGGCGACTCCGGCCGATATACAGGAATTCCTGTCGGCCATGGCCCGCCTCTTCGGGCCTCAAGGTCCCCTCCGGTGCGCCTTCGGGCCCCGCGGGCCCTGATGGGGTTGCTCCGGCGTCGCCGTCGACTCCGGTCCCGGCGTCGCCTGTCCCACCAGCCTTCGTCCCGGCCTCGGCTCCGGCCCCGGCCTCGACCCCGGCTCCGGTGGTGCCGCAACCCCCATCGACGCCGGTTGACCTAACCATGCCTCCGCCGATGTCCCCGGTGCCGTTTCCGACGCCGTCCGGGGCTCCGGGCGGCGTCGTTCCCCGGTTCTCTCCGGGTCCGGACATGGAGCCGGACCGGCATCGCCCGACGCCGTTTCCGGCGCCGATGAGACCTTGGGTCCCTGATGTCCCTCCTCCTCCATATTTTCAACCTGAGGAGGACCAGGAGAGCTGGGAGGGGTCTGAGGACCCTCTCACACAACAGTGCGAGTTTGACCCGGACTGGGTTGAGGAACTTGGGGATGCCAGTGGTCTGGATACCTCCCCTGACTCTGGCATGCTGTCTCCTCCCGTGGCAACGGAGGAGGGGGCTAATTTTGCAACGGTGTTGCGTAGAGCTGCTGGAGCCTTAAATCTCCAGTTGCCTACAGTGGTCGTCAGGTCTAACATCCTGACTGAAGTGCTTCAGCCGGCGGCCTCCTCTTTGGAGACTGTGCTGCCGTTCAACGAGGCACTCACTGACGTTCTTTTGGGTGCCTGGTCCAAACCCACCACAGGGGCTCCTGTGGATAGGAACGTGGCCCGACGCCATCGCCCTGCTCCGGGCGACCCCCTGTTTCTCTCCCAACACCCCACCCCTGAGAGCTTGGTTGTCCAAGCCTCTGCCTCCCAAACCGCCTTCCCTACCGCCCCTCCGGATAGGGAATCCAAGCGCCTGGATCACTTTGGGAAGAAGGCTTTCTCTTCCTTCAGTGCTGGCTTGCGGTCTGTTAATACCGCTTGCCTCTTGGGCCGATACACCCACTCCCTGTGGGATTCGGTGGCAACTGTTTTGCCGCAGTGTTCTGAGGAGGTCCAGACACTGCTTACCCGCGCCATTGCGGAAGGGCGTGATGCGGCTAAATATACCATCCGCTGTGGCCTTGATACCGCCGACTCGCTGGGCAGATCGCTTGCAACGACGGTGGCGCTGCGTCGCCACGCCTGGCTGAGAACCACTGGTTTTTCAGGGGATGTCCAGAATACACTCATGGACATGCCCTTTGATGGAGTCTGTCTTTTTGGTTCTAAGGCAGACCATGCGCTGGAGCGTTTCAAGGACTCACGGGCTACTGCTAAGTCCCTGGGCCTTGCTGTTGTGCGCCCTCCGCTCACGTCTGCTTTTCGCCCCTTTCGTGGCCACGGAAGGGGCGCCCAGTCACGTCCACAGCCCGGCCAACGGCCCGCGCAGCAAGCGCCTTCGCGTGGCCGAGGACGTGGATACCGCCGTGGCGGTTCGGGCAACCAGCGTGCGGGTCAGGCCACCACCTCCAACCCGTCCGCGGCCTCCAAGCCCTCCTAGTCCCTCCTTTCAGGTGCACAGTACGCCGGTCGGGGGCAGGGTCCGCCATCACCTTCACCGCTGGCGTTCCATCACCTCGGACAGGTGGGTCTTGGACATTGTCCGAAGGGGCTACTCCCTCCCCTTCGAGACCACCCCCAGCCATGCCACCTCAATTCCACCGCATGTCAGGGGATCACTTGGTGCTTCTACAGAAGGAAGTCACGGCCCTCTTGGCCAAGAGGGCCATCGAGCATGTTCCGACCCCAGAAGTGGGGCGTGGTTGCTACTCCCACTACTTTCTGGTGCCCAAAAGGACAAGGAGGACATGCGTCCTATCTTGGACCTCCGGAACGTCAATCGCTTCCTCCGGAAGGAGAAGTTCAAGATGCTCACCCTAGCTCAGGTCTTGACTGCCCTCGACCCCGGAGACTGGTTGGTAGCGTTGGACTTGCAGGACGCCTATTTCCACATCCCCGTCCTGCCGGCCCACCGGCGTTACCTTCGGTTCACGGTAGGCCTCCAGCATTTTCAGTTCACCGTGCTCCCCTTTGGCCTTACCAGTGCCCCTCGGGTGTTCACGAAAGTGATGGCGGTGGTCGCAGCTCATCTGCGCCGGGCAGGGGTTTCAGTCTTCCCCTACCTCGACGACTGGCTGCTGAAGGCGGGCTCGTCCCAGGCAGTCGTCTCCCACCTCCAGACTACGGCCGAACTCCTGCACTCGCTGGGGTTCTCCATCAATGTGCCAAAGTCGCATCTGATTCCTTCTCCACAGCTCCTTTTCATCGGAGCAGTTCTGGACACGACGCAGTTTCGGGCCTATCCTCCCGAACGGCGAGTCCGGGATATTCAGGCTATGATTCCGATCTTTCAGCCTTTATCCTGGGTTTCGGTACGGATGACCCTGAGGCTGCTGGGCCTCATGGCCTCCTGCATCCTGCTGGTCAATCATGCCAGATGGCATATGCGGGCTCTGCAGTGGGACCTGAAGTTCCAGTGGGCGCAGCACCAGGGCAACCTGTCCGATCACGTCCAGATCTCGGAGGGGACTGCAAGACAGTTGCAGTGGTGGCTCTCGAACCGGCAATGGGTCATGGGCAGATCCCTCTCCCTTCCCCAGCCAGAGCACACAGTTGTGACGGACGCGTCCCTTCTGGGATGGGGCGGTCACATGGGAGAGGCGGAGATCAGAGGCCTCTGGTCTCCGGCGGAGTCCCGGCTCCATATCAACCTTCTGGAGCTCCGGGCGATCCGGCTTGCATTCAAGGCATTCCTTCCCTCGGTCAAAGGGACGGTAGTGCAGGTGTTCACTGACAACACCACCGCCATGTGGTACTGCAACAAACAGGGCGGGGTGGGGTCGTGGACCCTTTGTCAGGAGGCTCTGCGCCTCTGGACATGGCTGGAACATCAGGGCATGTTCCTGATGGTTCAACACCTGGCAGGTTCCCTGAACGCCAGGGCGGACGAACTCAGCCGCAGGTGCATGATGGATCACGAATGGCGTCTTCACTCGGAAGTGGCGCAAGGACTCGTTCTACAGTGGGGAGAGCCTTGGTTAGATCTATTCGCCACCGAAGAGAACGCGCAATGTCATCAGTTTTGCGCGTTGGAATTTCCAAGGCGGCACTCGCTCGGCGACGCTTTTCGTCACTGGTGGAGTTGCGGTCTATTGTACGCCTTTCCGCCTATACCACTTCTACCCAGAGTGTTGAAGAAGATTCGGCACGACCGGGCCCAAGTCATTCTTGTGGCTCCGGACTGGGCTCGAAGAGTTTGGTATCCCGAGCTACTCAGTATGAGCGTAGATCCCCCGATCCGTCTGCCTCTTCGGGAGGATCTTCTGTCGCAGCAGCAGGGGACGGTCCTCCACCCGAACCTGTCCAGTCTACACCTGCTTGCGTGGAGATTGAGCGGCGGCAGTTGATTCCTTTCGACTTGCCTCCCGAAGTTTGTGATGTGATTCTGGCAGCCAGGCGTCCCTCCACTAAGGTGGTATACGCCTGCAGGTGGAACAAATTTGTGGCATGGTGCACAGCAAAGGCTGTGAACCCCCTTTCTGCCCCTCTTTCTGAGGTCCTTCTGTTCCTTCTTTCTCTGGCCCAACAGGGTTCTGCCCTGGGTACCATCAAGGGTTATCTCTGTGCTATCTCGGCCTTCCTCAGGCTCCCTGATCAGCCCTCCCTTTTCAAGTCCCCTGTTGTTAACAGGTTCTTAAAAGGCATTACACACCTCTTTCCTCCTGTTCCATTTGTGATGCCTCAGTGGGACTTGAACTTGGTTCTTACCTTTTTAATGTGCGCTCCCTTTGAGCCTCTGCATAACTGTCCTCTTCGTCTTCTGACTCTAAAGACAGCCTTTCTGGTGGCCATCACCTCCGCTCGGCGGGTGAGTGAGCTCCAGGCTTTATCTTGCAAACCTCCCTTTCTGTCTGTTCATCCAGACAAGGTTGTTCTTCGGACGCGTCCGTCCTTCTTGCCAAAGGTGGTTACTGCCTTTCACATTGGACAGACCATCACTTTGCCTACCTTCTTTCCGCCTCCGCATCCTTCCAGAGAGGAAGAGAGGCTCCACCGTCTGGACCCAAAACGTGCGCTCTCCTTCTATATCGACCGCACAAAACACTTCCGGGTGGATGACCAGCTCTTTGTTGGCTACGTGGGCGCCAAAAAGGTCGGGCGGTGCACAAACGAACCATCTCCCGCTGGGTTACCTTGTGCATCAAGACCTGCTATTCTTTGGCTAAGAAGGAGCCTCCTGTTGGGCTGCGTGCCCATTCCACCAGGGCAACGGCTGCTACCACGGCCTTGGGCCGCGGTGTTCCGCTGCCCGTTATTTGTCAGGCAGCTACGTGGGCCTCGCTGCACACGTTTACAAAGCATTACTGCCTTGACAGTCAGGTCCGGAGGGACGGCTTCTTTGGCCGTTCTGTCCTCCAGGACTTCCTTGTCTGATCTTTGTTCGCAGACCCACCACCGGGGTTGGTATTGCTGGGGTATCTATTCTAAGGTAAGGAATCTGTCACTAACGTGTCTCTTTCAGATGCACAAGTTACTAACTTGTGTAACGATATATCTGTAAGAGACAGTAGTTAGTGACAGATTCCTTACCGCCCACCCATCCTCCCCGTTCTGCGAACTGATTTCTAGGGTTAAGGACATCCCTTTCAGGGCCCTAGTATTTTTCAGACACCTATGTCAGCTTCTTGCATGGCTCTGCGTTCCTGGCGCGGAAAGTCGTGTACAGAACTGACGTCAGCGCGCAGGGGCGGCGCCTAAGTACTGCCCGCGACGTCTTCCCAGCGATCACGACGCCGACGACGGACGCGGAGCCGCACGACGCCGCCTACCGACGCGCAAGGGTACTGCTACGCAAAAACTTTCCGGATCCAGCCTGACGCCTGGGGATATTCTAAGGTAAGGAATCTGTCACTAACTACTGTCTCTTACAGATATATCGTTACACAAGTTAGTAACTTGTGCTTTAGGCTTAAAACCGGTTTCCCCCCCCCCATTTCTAAATCAATATCAGTATTCAAAAGGTTTAAAAAAGGATCATTACTATCATCATCCTCATCGGCCAACTCATGAACTGTTTGTAAAATATGTACATCATCAATGGTGAGAACCGAAGGATTAGCCTGTACTTGGCTCTGTGTCTTAGGTTTATTCATGGAGAACCATTTTTTCAATTTTAGTTTCCTAATGAAACTGAACAGATCAATACGAGTTTCTGTGTAATCATAATTAGCAGTGGGGCAAAAGGATAACCCCAATGCTAGTACTTCTAGTTGATTATCAGTAAATGACTGATTCGAGAGATTTACCACTGTCATGTTCTCCATTACTTCTTTGCATTTCGACCCCTCGTACGAGTTCCCACTGGGCTGTCTGAGTTGCTTTTCATAAACCTTTCTTTGTTTCCTCCTCTTGCGCCGCGATCACTACCTCTGACCGGACTTTCGCTGTGTTCCTGTGTAATTTTTCTCTCTTTGGCCATCAGCGTAAATTCTTTTAAAATACGTGCTTTTACTATGTTAGGTTCTCTGATAAGAGAAATGTCACTTTCGCTATTATCACTGTCCGGTTTCTCCACTGTGTTGGTTAGTCTCTGTTTGTTCTATATCTGTAGTGTCATTGGATGTAGAAGGTTGTGCCTCACTTAATCCTTTAGTTTCTTTTCTTAATTGATCAAACTTTCTGCCAAAGGTAAGGATTTGACCATTGTTGTAATCAATTTCATCACGATGAAATTTACTTAATTTTTTGGCTTTTGTCCTCCTCAATTTTTTCCAGCTTTTTCTCCATTTTGGCCATTTCTGTTTCAAATTCCTCTTTCGTATAAAGATCTTTCAATTTCTTAATAATGTCCTCACTTTCTTCAGTTAGTTTAGTACTTTCTTTTTCTGCATATTTAATCAGTATCTTTAACATATTGATAGAGCAGGCGTGATTGTTTGTCATCCACTCTTCGATCATATCTGGATCTGGTTTCTGAAAAGTGGGAGTGATAAAAATACAGAGACCTCGCGGTATTCTGTCGCACTCTACATACTGCTGTAAGGCTGTGGCCACCCACCACTTAGATTGTTCTTTTTTTAATATTTTCCACAACTTGTCCCATAGTTTCCTTTTGTCCGTTGTAACAGTTTCGCCTGATGTTTGCGCGATATTATTACCCCGTGGTTCTGTTGATTTCGTTAACAGCTTGCTTGCTGCATCACGTCTCCTACTGTCTCTAGTGGTTGCCATCGTTCAAGTTTCCTCTCCGTCCAAGTTGAAACTAGCAGTGATTCATTTACTGCCAACACGAGTTTCTAGATAAGACACAGATCCATGCAATCTGTTATCTTAAAGCCGTATAGCTCCCCATCACATAAAACCCACAGCCGCTCTTGAAACAAAGACGTGTCTCCGCTTACCTTTTGAACAACGAAGTCGGGAACAGAGGAAACTTCCTCCGACCAAACCTCCTCCTCCTTCGCGCTCGCCGGGTAGCCTCTGACACGCCCGTCTCGTTAGTATCGGCTGGATTGCTGGGGGCGGGCAAGGGATTCAAACAAATCCATGAACGCAGTTCGGCTAAACCCAAACCTCTTAATCACGGCGGGCAACACGGCAGGGGAAGCCAACCCCTAATATCTACACAAGTCCTAGGAAATAGAATATAAGAAAACACTGGAGCCGCGGCCACTATTCCAAGCGTGTTTACTGCAACACTAGGTCCCGACGCGTTTCGGAGTTGCGTCACTCCTTTCTCACGGGCAAAGCTTAGTGCATAATTAGTTTCTTTTAAAGAAGCAAGTGCTCATATTTGTGCCATAAACATAAAAGACATACTGGTGTTCGTCATCTAAGTCAATAAAGTTGTAAATGTTGTAATACATAATTTTTGGGAAGTGCAGGTAAATGTTAACATTGCTACACCCATATCAAGAAAAATACATGAGTGAAATATATATAACATGTATAAAGTCATGCCGCAACAAAGCTTAAATCGGCATTACTGCATATACGCGCTATCACATTTACATGATACCCTGTGAAACGCTGCAATGGCTCGAGCAGTGTCATTCCAATCTGATGCTTAAATCGGCATTACTGCATATACGCGCTATCACATTTACATGGTAACCTGAAAAACGCTGCAATGGATCGAGCAGTGTCATTCCAATCTGCCACTGGCATCGTAGGAAGTGGATCGGCTGGGTGCAGCAACTATTGAGAGTATGTTTATATGTATGTGTGTATGTATGTATGTATGTATATATATATATATATATATATGTGTGTCGAAACGCGTCATGCTGGAGGATTAAGCCGCAATAAAGCACTTTTCAAGTTCAGCTCATCGTGGTCTGTTCCTGATTTCAAGAACGAGTGAATGTCGGTTTTTTCATATATATATATATATATATATATATATATATTTCACTAACCTTATAATACTTATCGGGTACGGTAAGGGAATGCGTTGTATCGTGATACAACCTTTTCATAGTGGTTCCTAGCAGGGTTTAAGCTCAGCTTCTTCACTTATTCCTGTACATGGCTACCAGCAGGCCTGTGGGTGGCTGAGACCTAAGATTGAATATGCCTAATCTCCTGAAAATCATCCAGGCTTCTGCAAACCATAGTCAAGTGAATATTTTTCAGTTTTTGAATTTATTTTTTTACTATTTTATGTTGGATGCTATCAACTGCCATGCCTTTCTGCTTGTGACGTCTTACTTCTATTTGTTTACTAATCAATTAATCCGGGTTTTGTGAAGCGCATACACACCCGTGAGGGTCGAAGGCGCTGGGAGGGGGGGTGGAAATATCGGGCAGCTCCGAGTCATCTCAAGAACCAGGTCTTGAAGCTCTTCCTGCAAGCTTGCAGTGTGGGGGTTCGTCTGATGCTGAGGGGTAGTCCATTCCAATTTTTGGCCGCGATGTAGGAGAAGGCTCTTCCTCCCGTTCTGGCTCTCCGGATGTGAGGGATTTTGGCCAGGGCGAGGTTGGCGGAGTGGCGATTTCTCTTGGGGGCGTGGAAGGAGATTCTTTCGTTGAGGTATTGGGGTCCGGTGTTGTGGAGGGATTTGTAGGCATGAGTGAGCAGCTTGAAGGTCACTCTTTGCAACAGGGAGCTAGTGGAGGTCTCGTAGGTGCTGGGTGATGTGGTCTTGTCGTGGGATGCCAAGCATGAGTCTGGCTGCGACGTTCTGGACGGTCTGGAGTTTGTGGAGTAGAGATTTGTTAATAACGGCGTAGAGGGCATTCCCGTAGTCCAGTCTGCTTGTTAACAGTATGTGTGTGATGGTCTTCCTGGCTTCGGGGGGATTCACTTGAAGGTCTTGCGGAGTATGCAGAGGATGTTGAAGCACGTGGTAGATATGGGTTTATCTGTCGGTTCATGGTAAGGGAGTAGTCCAGTATGATGCTGAGGTTGCGGGCGTGGTCCGTGGGAGGGTTGCCGAGGGCGCGTGGCCACCAGGTGTCGTCCTACGCGGAGGGGGTGGTTCCGAGGACGAGGACTTTTGTCTTCTCTGAGTTGAGCTTCAGGTAGCTGCTGCTCATCCAGGATGCGACGTCCTTCATTCCTACCTGGAAGCTGTCTGGTGATGTTGGGTTCCTTGGTGAGGGAGAGGATGAGCTGGGTGTCGTCTGCGTAGGATACTGTGCTGAGTCCGTATTTCCGGACGGCTGTGAGGGGCCATGTAGATGTTGAAGAGTGTGGGGCTGAGTGAGGAGCCTTGGGGTACTCCGCATCTGATCTCTGTGGGTTCGGGAAGAAGGGCGGCAGTTTTATTCTTTGGGTTCTGTCAGCGAGGAAGGAGCGGATTCAGTCTAGGGCAGTTACCTGTATGGCGGCTAGTGTGCGGTGGGAGATTGTGTCGAAGGCTGCCGAGAGGTCAAGTAGGATGAGCTCTGCTGTGTGGCCTTGGTTAGGCAGAGTGCGATGTCGTCCGTGGCGGCTAGGAGGGCGGTCTCGGTGCTGTGGTTGCTGCGGAATCCGCATTGAGAAGTGTTGAGGATCGAGTTGGATTCTATGAAGTACGTGAGCTGGTTGTTGACTATCTTCTCGGTGACTTTGGCGGCGAAGGGGAGGAGGGACATGGGTCTGTAGTTCCTGAGGTCTGTCTGGTCTTCGGAGGGCTTCTTGAGGGAGGGGTTTTACTTCTGCGCGTTTCCAGTCGTCGGGGAAGGTGCCTGTTTCGAGGGAGCAGTTGATTGTACGTCTTTGTTGAGGTGCAAGGGCGGAGGCGGCTCTGTGGAGGATTTGTGGCGGGCAGGGGTCGGTGGGGGCTCATTAGTGAATGCTTCTCATGGTCTTTGCGGTGTCTTCGGTAGTGACCGGGGTCCAAGTGGTGATCGTCGGCTGGGTGGTGTTGCTGGTGTGGTGTATGTGCCTTGGTTCTGTTCGTTGAAGTTGTCGTAAAGAGTCTTGATCTTGTGATGGAAAAAGGATTCGAGTTTATTGCAGAGATCCTGGGAGGGAGGGACGTCTGAGGTTTCGCTGGGAGGGTTTGGTGAATTCTTGTATGATGCTGAAGAGTTCCTTGGAGTTGCGGGAGTTGGAGAGGATTCTGTCTTGGATGAAGTTCCTCTTCGTGGACCTGATGAGTTGGTGGTGTTCTGTCATGGCGGTCTTGTAGGCGTGCTTCCGAGATTTTGCTGTTCCTCCATGCTTTCTCGAGTCATCGACACATGCGCTTGGATTCTTGTAAGTCAGTGGTGAACCAGGAGGCCTTCGAGGTGTGTTGTCTGTCAGAGTTCTGGAGGGGGGTGAGCATGTTTGCACAGTCGGTGAGGTATCTGTGGAGTTTGTTGACTGCAGAGTTGACTTCGGTCATGGTGGGCGGAGTTGAGATGTTGCTGAGGGCGGAGTTGAGGTGCTCTTCGGTGGTCTTGCTCCAGTTTCTGCGTGGGGGGTGGTCCGTCCAGAGGGGTTGCGTGGTGTGGCTGAAGCGGATGTTTCCTCCTGCGAAGATGGGGGTCGAAGGTGTGTCCTGCCTTGTGGGTGGGGGCAGTGACGAGCTGCTGCAGTCCGTTGTTGGCGAGGTTGTTTAGGAGGGTGGTGGAGTTGGGGTCGCTGAGGTTGTCGAGGTGGAGATTCAGATCTCAGAGCAGTGCGTAGTCCGTGTAGGTGAGGGCGTGGGGCGCGATGAGATCCTCGATGGTGGCGAACAGTGTGTGAGGTCCGTAGGCGAGAGTTCCCCGTAGAGTCGGTCTGGGGTTTGTCTGGATCTGGAAGTGGAGGTGTTCCATGGGGGGGGTGAGGCTTCATTTGAGCTTATCATTGTGAGTCTGAGGGAGTTTTTGTGTGCAATGGCGAGTCCACCTCCAGGGTGGTTGGGGCGGTCTTCTGGATCTTGTAGCCGTCGGGGGTGGCGGGTGCGATGTCTGGCGCGGAGCTGGCGTTGGTCCAGGTCTCTGTGCGGAAGGCGACGTCGGGCGAGAGGGTGTTGAGGTCCCAATTACTCTATATTCTAGTTTTTACTGCTTTTCAGAGACTTTTCTTCCTAAGGTCAAGCAAATAATATGATTTTAGCACTGTAAGGGTCCTTGATTACCAGCCTCAATCACCTTTAAACTGAAGTTTTGTGACGTATGTTTGTATAGCCACATCTTATATGACCGGTATCTTTGTACAGCTCACTACAATGTTAATGGAAATGTTGATCAGTTTAGCATATGTGAATATTCATTGACAAAGGCTAGATGTCAGTCTTGTAACTAAAAAATCATGCTAGATCTGTTGGCTTGCCAGTTGTGATATCACTTTGTAGTCAGGAAGGCTGATTGGGTGAATAAGACCTGTGTATCACTAGAGCCCAAACAGGAGATTGTCTGCCACATTCTGTGTGTTGAAGACTGGACCATAGATATTTAGAGTTCTTAATCGCATTGCCTGGGTTTAGTCAGGAAGAATTTGATGCCTTACCAGCCATAGTCTTCAGGTTGATGTGATTTTGTTGCTCTCTGGAATGGAGTACATTAAAAAGGCCCTTGTTAACTGGAACTAGAATGGACCCTAAAATTGGTGGCTAGCAGGTGAGGAACATGTGGTTTGAAGGCGTCCAAAACTAAAATCTGGTCAGAGTTCAAATGTGTTTTCTGACATTTGAGACTGCTGACAAACTTTGGTGGATGTTCAAAATTGTCTCATCAAAGTTGTTTAGCGGATGATTCTGCTAGGAGGCAATGTCTACCGAGATCTACTTATTGGTATGTGGAAGATCAAGTGTCAGATTGGCTGGCGGAAGTTTGAGTGTTGATCAGCTTGGCGTATAAGGTATCAGAGGAGCGCTTAGACCAAGGACTATAAGAAAGTGGTGCCTTAAGGCTGACCTGTATCACATGATGGTCTGAGTAGGAAATGGGAAGAGTTTTCTTGAATACTAAAAAAATTCAGGTCTGATAAGAATGTAACAGTTCTAATTTGGCACGTGGATTGTTTCTGAATCCAAACATTTTTCTGAAGATGAAGAGTGGCAATGGAGTGCTTGTAAGGGACTCTTCTGGCCGATTAGGGCATTCTGCTCATTGGTTGAAGTTGCCGAATACCTTTGTTTTCGAAGCGCTGTTCCAGTGACGAAATAAAGTTTAAAAAAAAAAAAAAAACATCCCCACAATTGTTAGCATTACGTCTGTACTAAAGAAGTACAGGGGCTTGGAAGAGTGGGCATGGGTAGAGATGCCTAATAGTGACTGTTAAGATGTTTGCTATGGTGTGGGCTAGGGAAGCTGTGGACAATGATGGTCACCCCCTTGTTTCCTCCGCCTTTAACCCCAAGCCTGATGGATTGCCAAAATGATAGTCATTGCAGTTCCTTTGAGCTAAAAAATCTGCTAGGGCTAGATGACTGCTTAAGCCATGTTAGGGAATGGTTGAAATATCCAATTGGGCGCCAATAATTAGGTCTTCAGTTTAGTTGGTATTCTTGGGAAGTTAGCATGCACTGAGAAGAAAGGAGGTGGCGGAGGGATTAGCAGGTCCTTTACCTGCTTACAAGGGAGAAGGATCTGTATGCTCAACAAGGGCTCTAATGGCTTCATGGTCTAGAGTGTCAGAAGGCTTAATGTTAAGGAGGAACTTCAGCATAATTTTTTCAAACAGGTGCTGAATGGAAGGGTTACTAGGTGGTCCTACCTACCACTTGGACTTTGCACAGACTGGCTTATCTTTGCTGCCCTGCAGGGCATCTGCTGCACATGAATGCTGTTTATCCACAGAGTCAGCAGGTTCAAATAAGCCAATGTGGCCAGTCATGTCTCCAATTCAATGAAGGGCAGCAAACAAAGGGAGTAGAAAGGGAATCAGGAGGAGGAAAAGGGGAAAATGGTCCCAGACTTCAGGCTAGCAAAGTGGCTACAGGGAGCAAAAAAGCGATAAGATAAATGGAACTCTGAGAAAGGAAAACACCCTACTTTAAAACATAAAGTAATACATCTGGCCAATTTCCAACAGTTTCAAAGTAGTAACTTATAAGTGTGGCAGGCTGTATAATATGCATGGAATGTGGTGCGTAGTATCATTTTTAGGTCGCAGCCTACCTGTTTGGTTTGACGTCTTGGGAACATTCAGAAAGCTGACCTAAGAATGCATTCCACCCATTGCTTGCCATTGGCTTTGTAGTTTGTAACTCACATTTTCTGGCTTTATTTGCTTTAGGCTGTCCAGCTTTAGTTCGTCCCTCCCATTGCCCAAACCTTGTTTACTGTATTCTTCCATAAATTCACTTTCTGTAAACAGGCCTTTAAATCCTGTTATCTTTGTCACATTTGCTGTGCATACAAAGGTCAAATGTCAAACTCACTATACCAAGGAAGCTTGGTGGTTACTTTTCTTTCTCTGACTTAAAAGTGAGAGAATTTGTGACAATCCTGCTGAGTATCCTTGTAAGAGGAGAGCAGGTGTAGGATTTTCTTTTTCCTAGTACTCCACAAAAATAAAAAAAGTCCTAAGTTTCAGAATATATCAGAATTAGTGCAAATGAGACACATTATTTTTGTAATTCTGAAGTGTGATGGAAACCAATATTTGAATCCGATTTAAAAACACCAATAGATTAGCGGATGACAGTTACACACATCATTTATGTGCAGTAAAACCGTATATCTGAAAGAGACACGTTAGTGATAGATTCCTTACCTTAGATAGATTCCTTACCTTAGAATATCCCCAGGCGTCAGGCTGGATCCGGAAAGTTTTGCGTAGCAGTACCCTTGCGCGTCGGTAGGTGGCGTCGTGCGGCTCCGCGTCCGTCGTCGGCGTCGTGATCGCCGGGATGACGTCGCGGGCAGTACTTAGACGCCGCCCCTGCGCGCTGACGTCAGTTCTTCTTTTTCCGCGCCAGTAAGCGCAGATCCGGGAAGAGCAGTGCCCTGGTCAATTTTTGACCATACTTTTTGGTGATTTTTTCACTGTCTTTTTCCACCATTCAGGTGTCGTAGGGATGCCCGGCTTCAAGCGATGCGGCGCCTGTGCGCGGATGATGTCCGTCACCGACCCGCATTGGGAGTGTCTCTTCTGTCTCGGCCGAGGCCACGACACCGAGTCTTGTCCCGAATGCCAGGCCCTCAACCCGAAGGCTTTGCGAGAGCGGTCTCGAAAGCTCCTCGAGGCCCGGCATTCGGCTCCGCGGAAGCCCCGGTCGCGTGAGAGGTCCAGGGGTCGCTCGCGGAGTGCACACCGGTCGTCGGCGTCGAAGTCTTCTTCGTCCGGTAAGTCTCGACACAAGAAGTCCAAGAAGCATCGTCGCTCTCGGACTTCGCCTCGCCGGTCTCGCGACTCGGCTGAGGCCCCTCCCGGCACCGTCCCCGCCCCGCGGCCCCGGACTTGCCTGTGGAGTCGCCCCCGTCATACCCGCCCTTCCCGGGTTCGGGGGCGGATCCGGCCAAGGTACAGGAGTTCCTGTCGGCCATGGCCCGCCTCTTCGGGCCTTCAGGCCCCTCCGGTGCGCCTTCGGGCCCCGCGGGCCCTGATGGGGTTGATCCGGCGTCACCGGCGGCTCCGGCCCCGGCGTCGCCCGAGCCTCCAGCCTCGATCCCGGCTCCGGCTCCGGCCCCGGCCTCGATCCCGGCTCCACAACTCCCATCGACGCCGGTCGACCTCACGACACCTCCGCCGGCGCCGATGTCTCCGGTGCCGTTCTCGACGCCGCCCTGGGCTCCGGGCGGCGTCGTCCCCCAGTTCCTTCCGGCTCCGGACATGGTCCCGGAGCGACGTCGCTCGACGCCGGCTCCGGCGCCGATGGGACCTTGGGTCCCAAATGTCCCTCCTCCTCCTTATTTTGAACCAGAGGAGGACCAGGAGGACTGGGAGGGGTCTGATGACCCTCTAACACGCAACTGTCAGTATGATGAGGACTGGACAGAGAGTCTAGGGGAGGCCAGTGGTCTGGATACTTCTCCTGACACTGGCATGCTGTCTCCTCCCGTGGCTACGGAGGAGGGGGCCAATTTTGGTACGGTGTTGCGTAGGGCTGCTGGGGCCTTACGTCTCCGGCTCCCTACTTTGACGGTCAAGACTAACATCTTGACAGAGGTGCTTCAGCCGGCAGCCTCCTCTGCGGAGACTGTGCTGCCGTTTAACGACGCCCTCACGGACGTTCTTTTGGGCGCCTGGTCCAAGCCCAACACAGGGGCTCCTGTGGATCGGAACGTGTCACGACGCCATCGCCCCGCTCCGGGCGACCCCCTGTTTCTTTCTGTCCACCCCACTCCTGAGAGCTTGGTTGTCCAAGCCTCCGCTTCCCAAACCGCCTTCCCTACCGCTCCTCCGGATAGGGAATCCAAACGCCTGGATCAGTTTGGGAAGAAAGGTTTTTCTTCCTCCAGTGCTGGCTTGCGGTCCGTTAACACCGCTTGTCTTTTGGGCCGATATACCCACTCCCTGTGGGATTCGGTGGCGGATGTTTTGCCCCAGTGCCCTGAGGAGGTCCAGGCACTGCTTTCCCGCGCCATTGCGGAAGGAAGGGATGCGGCCAAATACACTATCCGTTGTGGCCTTGACACCGCCGACTCGCTGGGCAGGTCGATTGCAACGACGGTGGCGCTCCGGCGCCACGCCTGGCTGAGAACCACTGGTTTTTCAGGGGATGTCCAGAATACTCTCATGGACATGCCCTTTGATGGAGTCGGTCTTTTTGGGTCCAAAGCAGACCATGCGTTGGAGCGCTTTAAGGACTCACGGGCTACTGCAAAGTCCCTGGGCCTTTCTGCTACACGCCCTCCGCTGCCTTCTGCTTTTCGCCCCTATCGTGGCCACGGTAGGGGCGCCCCTTCACGTCAGCAGCCCAGCCACCGGCCCGCGCAGCAGGCGTCTTCGCGTGGCCGAGGACGTGGATTCCGCCGTGGCGGATCGGGCAACCAGCGTGCGGGTCAGGCCACCACCTCCAACCCGTCCGCGGCCTCCAAGCCCTCCTAGTCCCTCCTTTCAGGTGCACGGCACGCCAGTAGGGGGCAGGGTCCGCCATCACCTTCCCCACTGGCGCACCATCACCTCGGACAGGTGGGTCTTGGACATTGTCCGAAGGGGCTACTCCCTCCCCTTCGAGACCACCCCCCCAGCCATGCCACCTCCATTCCACCGCATGTCAGGGGATCACTTGGTGCTTCTACGGAAGGAAGTCACGGCCCTCTTGGCCAAGAGGGCCATCGAGCATGTTCCGACCCCAGAAGTAGGGCGTGGTTGCTACTCCCACTACTTTCTGGTGCCCAAAAAGGACAAGGAGGACATGCGTCCTATCTTGGACCTCCGGAACGTCAATCGCTTCCTCCGGAAGGAGAAGTTCAAGATGCTCACCCTAGCTCAGGTCTTGACTGCCCTCGACCCAGGAGACTGGTTGGTAGCATTGGACTTGCAGGACGCGTATTTCCATATCCCCGTCCTGCCGGCCCACCGGCGTTACCTTCGGTTCACGGTAGGCCCCGAGCATTTTCAGTTCACCGTGCTCCCCTTTGGCCTTACAAGTGCCCCTCGGGTGTTCACGAAAGTGATGGCGGTGGTCGCAGCTCATCTGCGCCGGGCAGGGGTCTCAGTCTTCCCCTACCTCGACGACTGGCTGCTGAAGGCGGGCTCGTCCCAGGCAGTCGTCTCCCACCTCCAGACTACGGCCGAACTCCTGCACTCGCTGGGGTTCTCCATCAATGTGCCGAAGTCGCATCTGATTCCTTCTCCACAGCTCCTTTTCATCGGAGCAGTTCTGGACACGACGCAGTTTCGGGCCTATCCTCCCGAACGGCGAGTCCGGGATATTCAGGCTATGATTCCGATCTTTCGGCCTTTATCCTGGGTTTCGGTACGGATGACCCTGAGGCTGCTGGGCCTCATGGCCTCCTGCATCCTGCTGGTCAATCATGCCAGATGGCATATGCGGGCTCTGCAGTGGGACCTGAAGTTCCAGTGGGCGCAGCACCAGGGCAACCTGTCCGATCACGTCCAGATCTCGGAGGGGACTGCAAAACAGTTGCAGTGGTGGCTCTCGAACCGGCAATGGGTCATGGGCAGATCCCTCTCCCTTCCCCAGCCAGAGCATACAGTTGTGACGGACGCGTCCCTTCTGGGATGGGGCGGTCACATGGGAGAGGCGGAGATCAGAGGCCTCTGGTCTCCGGCGGAGTCCCGGCTCCATATCAACTTTCTGGAGCTCCGGGCGATCCGGCTTGCACTCAAGGCATTCCTTCCCTCTGTCAAAGGGAAGGTAGTGCAGGTGTTCACAGACAACACCACCGCCATGTGGTACTGCAACAAACAGGGCGGGGTGGGGTCTTGGACCCTTTGTCAGGAGGCTCTGCGCCTCTGGACATGGCTGGAACATCAGGGCATGTTCCTGATGGTTCAACACCTGGCAGGTTCTCTGAACGCCAGGGCGGACGAACTCAGCCGCAGGTGCATGATGGATCACGAATGGCGTCTTCACTCGGAAGTGGCGCAAGGACTCTTTCTACAGTGGGGAGAGCCTTGGTTAGATCTATTCGCCACCGAAGAGAACGCGCAATGTCATCAGTTCTGCGCGTTGGAATTTCCAAGGCGGCACTCGCTCGGCGACGCTTTTCGTCGCGAGTGGAGTTGCGGTCTGTTGTACGCCTTTCCGCCTATACCACTTCTACCCAGAGTGTTGAAGAAAATTCGGCACGACCGGGCCCAAGTCATTCTTGTGGCTCCGGACTGGGCTCGAAGAGTTTGGTATCCCGAGCTACTCAATATGAGCATAGATCCCCGATCCGTCTGCCTCTTCGGGAGGATCTTCTGTCGCAGCAGCAGGGGACGGTCCTCCACCCGAACCTGTCCAGTCTACACCTGCTTGCGTGGAGATTGAGCGGCGGCAGTTGATTCCTTTCGACTTGCCTCCCGAAGTTTGTGATGTGATTCTGGCAGCCAGGCGTCCCTCCACTAAGGTGGTATACGCCTGCAGGTGGAACAAATTTGTGGCATGGTGCACAGCAAAGGCTGTGGATCCCCTTTCTGCCCCTCTTTCTGAGGTCCTTCTGTTCCTTCTCTCTCTGGCCCAACAGGGTTCTGCCCTGGGTACCATCAAGGGTTATCTTTGTGCTATCTCGGCCTTCCTCAGGCTCCCTGATCAGCCCTCCCTGTTCAAGTCCCCTGTTGTTAACAGGTTCTTAAAAGGCATTACTCACCTCTTCCCTCCTGTTCCGTTTGTAATGCCTCAGTGGGACTTGAACTTGGTTCTTACCTTTTTAATGTGCGCTCCCTTTGAGCCTCTGCATAACTGTCCTCTTCGTCTTCTTACTCTGAAGACAGCCTTTCTGGTGGCCATCACCTCCGCTCGGCGGGTGAGTGAGCTCCAGGCTCTATCTTGCAAGCCTCCCTTTCTGTCTGTTCATCCAGACAAGGTTGTTCTTCGGACGCGTCCGTCCTTCTTGCCAAAGGTGGTTACTGCTTTCCACATTGGGCAGACCATCACTTTGCCCACCTTCTTTCCGCCTCCGCATCCTTCCAGAGAGGAAGAGAGGCTCCACCGTCTGGACCCGAAACGTGCGCTCTCCTTCTATATCGACCGCACAAAACACTTCCGGGTGGGTGACCAGCTCTTTGTTGGCTACGTGGGCGCCAAAAAGGTCGGGCGGTGCACAAGAGGACCATCTCCCGCTGGGTTACCTTGTGCATCAAGACCTGCTATTCTTTGGCCAAGAAGGAGCCTCCTGTTGGGCTGCGTGCCCATTCCACCAGGGCAACGGCTGCTACCACGGCCTTGGGCCGCGGTGTTCCGCTGCCGGTTATCTGTCAGGCAGCTACGTGGGCCTCGCTGCACACGTTTACTAAGCATTACTGCCTTGACAGTCAGGTCCGGAGGGACGGCTTCTTTGGCCGTTCTGTCCTCCAGGACTTCCTTGTCTGATCTTTGTTCGCAGACCCACCACCGGGGTTGGTATTGCTGGGGTATCTATTCTAAGGTAAGGAATCTATCACTAACGTGTCTCTTTCAGATGCACAAGTTACTAACTTGTGTAACGATATATCTGTAAGAGACAGTAGTTAGTGATAGATTCCTACCGCCCACCCATCCTCCCCGTTCTGCGAACTGATTTCTAGGGTTAAGGACATCCCTTTCAGGGCCCTAGTATTTTTCAGACACCTGTGTCAGCTTCTTGCATGGCTCTGCGTTCCTGGCGCGGAAAGTCGTGTACAGAACTGACGTCAGCGCGCAGGGGCGGCGTCTAAGTACTGCCCGCGACGTCATCCCGGCGATCACGACGCCGACGACGGACGCGGAGCCGCACGACGCCACCTACCGACGCGCAAGGGTACTGCTACGCAAAACTTTCCGGATCCAGCCTGACGCCTGGGGATATTCTAAGGTAAGGAATCTATCTAAGGTAAGGAATCTATCACTAACTACTGTCTCTTACAGATATATCGTTACACAAGTTAGTAACTTGTGCTTCGGTGCAAATGCAATGGTAATTTCTATTGAAAATGTGTTGTCTGTAATGGAAGTGTGCTACCACGCCATGTATACTCAACACTACGCCACTGCACTCTACTTTATGCCCTTCCACTCTGCCACTACGCTCCGTTCTACGGCGCCCTACTCCGTTCTACGGCGCCCTACTCCGTTCTACGGCGCCCTACTCCGTTCTACGGCACCCTACTCCGTTCTACGGCGCCCTACTCCCCTCCACTCCAATCTATGCCACTCACTCTGACACAACACACCACTTAACTCGACACCCCTGCATTGCACGCCACTTACCCCACTCCCCTCTACCCCACTCCCCTCTACCCCACTCCCCTCTACCCCACTCCCCTCTCCCCCACTCCCCTCTACCCCACTCCCTTCAAATCTATCCCTCTCTACTCCAGTTGACCCCACCCCACTTGGTTACAATCTACCCCACTCCACCTCATCTACCCCACTCCACACAATCTACCGCACTCCAACTCACACTAATTTACCCACCACACCCCAATCTACTCCACCCCAATCTACTCCACCCCAATCTACTCCACTCCAATCTACCCCAATCTACCCCACTCTACCCCACTCTACCCCACTCTACCCCACTCTACCCCACTCTACCCCACTCTACCCCACTCTACCCCACTCTACCCCACTCTACCCCACTCTACCCCACTCTACCCCACTCTACCCCACTCTACCCCACTCTACCCCACTCTAACCCAATCTAACCCAATCTACCCCACTCTAACCCAATCTACCCCACTCTAACCCAATCTACCCCACTCTAACCCAATCTACCCCACTCTAACCCAATCTACCCCACTCTAACCCAATCTACCCCACTCTAACCCAATCTACCCCACTCTAACCCAATCTACCCCACTCTAACCCAATCTACCCCACTCTAACCCAATCTACCCCACTCTAACCCAATCTACCCCACTCTAACCCAATCTACCCCACTCTAACCCAATCTACCCCACTCTAACCCAATCTACCCCACTCTAACCCAATCTACCCCACTCTAACCCAATCTACCCCACTCTAACCCAATCTACCCCACTCTAACCCAATCTACCCCACTCTAACCCAATCTACCCCACTCTAACCCAATCTACCCCACTCTAACCCAATCTACCCCACTCTAACCCAATCTACCCCACTCTAACCCAATCTACCCCACTCTAACCCAATCTACCCCACTCTAACCCAATCTACCCCACTCTAACCCAATCTACCCCACTCTAACCCAATCTACCCCACTCTAACCCAATCTACCCCACTCTAACCCAATCTACCCCACTCTAACCCAATCTACCCCACTCTAACCCAATCTACCCCACTCTAACCCAATCTACCCCACTCTAACCCAATCTACCCCACTCTAACCCAATCTACCCCACTCTAACCCAATCTACCCCACTCTAACCCAATCTACCCCACTCTAACCCAATCTACCCCACTCTAACCCAATCTACCCCACTCAACACCAACCTACAGCACTCTGCTCTAATCTACCCCAGTCTACCCCACTCCACTCTATTCCAATCTACCCCACTCCAAACTACTCAGTCCAATTTGCCCCACTCATTCCAATTTACCCCACTTCAAAGTCCACTGCAATCAAACTCCTCTCCACTCTACTCCACTGCAATCTATTTCCTCTACTCTAACCTAGCCCACTCCGCAACACTCCAATCTACTACAGCACTCCAATCTACTACAGCACTCCAATCTACTACAGCACTCCAATCTACTACAGCACTCCAATCTACTACAGCACTCCAATCTACTACAGCACTCCAATCTACTACAGCACTCCAATCTACTACTGCACTCCAATCTACTACTGCACTCCAATCCACCCGACTCCACTCTACCCACATCTACCCCACTCCACTTCATTCCAATCTACCCCTCCTCAATCTACCCCACCCCACTCTACCCCAATCTACTACACTCCAACAAACTGCAAACTACCCCACGCCAATCCAAGCCACTCCACTCTACCCCAGTCCACTCCAATCCCCCCTCTCCATTCCAATCTACCCATCTCTAATCCACCCAGTCTCATCCACTTCAATATACCCCTTCTCCAATCTCCCCCACTCCAACCTACCCCAGTCCGTTTCAATCTACTCTACCCTTCCCCACTCCACTCTTCCCCAATCTCATTCCACTCCAATCTCGACTCCAGTGTATCCAGCTCCACCCCACTCCACCACACGCCACTCTACCCACTTCAATCTACCCACTGCAATCCATCCAATCTACTTCATTCCACTCCACTTCACTCCAATCTGACACATGCCAACCAAATCTACTCCAGTCTAGTCTAACCCACTCAACCCCACTCTATCCCACTCCAATCTACCCTACCCAAATCTGCTCCACTCCAATCTACTCCTCTCCAATCTACCTCACCCCATCCCAATCTACCTCACCCCATCCTAATATACCCCACACCCCTCTATCCGGCTACCCTCCAATCTACTCCAAACAAATCCCACTACCCCGCTCCACTCTACCTCACTCCTATCTCACTCCAATCTACTCACATCTACCTCACTCTACTCTACCCCACTTGACTCCAATCTACCCCACCCCACTCTCCAGTCTACCCCACTCTCCAGTCTACCCCACTCTCCAGTCTACCCCTCTCCACTCTACCCCACTCTCGTCTACCCCAATCCACTACTCTACTTTTCCACAATCTATTCCACTCCAATCTACCCCACGTCACTCTACCACACTCTAGTCCACCCCAATCTACCCTGATCCACCCCAACCCACTCTACCCCGATATACTCCACCCCACTCCAATCTAACCCCCCACTATGCACATCTACCCGCACCAGTCCACCCCAATCTACCTCACTCCAAACTATACAATATAGTCCATTCCATCCTACCCTACTATAATCCACTCCAATCTACCCGACTCCACTCTATCCCACTCCATTCCAGTATACCCCAATATACTCCACCCCACTCAAATCCACCCCAATCTACCATTCTCCACTCCAATCTACCCCAATCCAATATACCTCGCTCCAATCTACCATGCTAATCTACCCAATTCCCCCACTGTAATCTTGCCCACTCTACCCCGATCCATTCTACATCACTCTACCACCACTCCACTCTACCCCAATCTATCCCATTCCACTTTAACTTAATCTACCCCAGTGTAATCTACCCCACCCCATTCTACTAACTTTTAACCATGCTGAACAGCAGCCACACTGGTGTACATATTGGCTAAAACACATTGCCAAAGCCAACCGTTCTCGCATAGGCAAGACCTATTGGCTTTGCCAATGCTTGTTTCAGAAAGGTGCTTTCGGGACTACACTACTTACATTCGGATATTATAAAAGCAATCCCACAGAGCAATTGCTCACAAAAATCAACTTATTAGGAACATTTCGAAAACCATTGTTTTACCAAATGCACAGTTGGAAAGTCAAAGTGGTCGTGCTTGTTAAAATGGAACCAATTGTTAACAGTGAATGAATACTTATACCTATGAATGGTGTTTACGATGAATCTTAATTTTAAAACCCATATACACAAACAGAGAGCTATGGCGACACCGAGGGCACTGAAAGGATTGGACTCCTTAATGGGACATAAGTCAGTGAATGTTTTAAAAGACTTGCAACTTGAAAATAGCGAACCTACTTCTCTATGGTAGTGAAATATTAAACGAGAAAGCCTCAAGTCGTTTTCAGATAGTGAAGACCAATATTTGGAAGAAGTGACTTGGCCTACCATGGGGTAAGAACAATGCGTTAGGGCTCGAGTTAGGTCTTTAAACTTCTAGTTTAGATCCTTCCAACAATCAACTAATTAACAATCCACTAACTTAGCATCATAAATTCAGACGTGGGTTACCTGAGATACACACTAAAAGTTTACCTCCAAACCTGACAAGGGTATTATGGTTCTACTATAAGTATAAAATAATGGAGCCACGAGACGAAATTCTGTTCCTGGAAAATACAGTAAATCCAATAAAATGGCGAAAAAAGTGGAATACCGGCTTGACCAAGGAGGCCACCATCAAAAAGGACCAGGAGGACTGAGAGGCAAGGAAGTACCCTGCGCACATATATATTACATATTTTAGAGGTGGACTCGAGCCTTACTAACTAGGATTAAAAGTTGGTAGCTGAAACTCGAACTGGGCAAATTCCCGGGTATTGTGCATTGGAAAAGAAAGAAGGGGGAAGACTAAAGAACCCAGGGAAACTGCAATTTGTCCTTTTTGCTAGTCATCCCCAAAATCTATTGTACATCTAATTGTATTTTGCAAGTCAGGCCAAAAACCATATTGTACATCTAACTGTATTTTGTGTAGCTTTCCGATAGGAAAGAAAGTTTTATTTGCTTGCTGGGGTTTAGCGAAGCTAGTATAAGCCGCGTCTCGGATCTAATGGTCTATGTAATGAAATATGAGAAAATTAAGTTCTGTTTTAAGCTTGGAAATTTTTTAGATATAATTGTGGGGAGAGGTGAAGAATTAACATTTGTTTAATAGTTGGTTTATAATTTCTTGTTTCCTCAAATGTATTTTAAATTGTTGTTTTTTGCACATATCTCTGGCGATTAATGGCGCTCTTTTATTTAGGGAATAATGGCACTTTATCTGTTGCATTTTCTTGACTCTTCCAACATGTTTTGAGTATAACATCTTATTACTTGCGGGGGTGACAGGAAAGCGAGGGAAAACGGGGTTAGATTTGCCTTGTTCGTATTTTAAATGTACCAGAATTTTATAAATGCACATTTAATTCATGTTATGATTTTAATATTTGTTTTGGCAAGTAGCTTAATAAATAGCAAAATCGAAACTTATTATAAAAGGTATTGTACATCAGTTATTCTTCCAATCGATGTACACTCAGATATCAAATTCGCAAAATTAGGTCTTTATGATGTAATATTTCTCACTGTACTGCTGTCAAATATGGTAGAAATGCTGGTAAAATCGGAAATGGGGGATCACGTCAGTTCAAGCATTAGAGCACTTAAGTAATAATGCAGTTTACACTAATTAATATATATTGCCTCGAAAGCTGTTCTGCCACTTAACAGCTTCAAAGAATTGCCTTTCTTTCACTCTGGCACATCTACTGTTGTAGTGAGAAAACACTCTGATTAGTTGTTGATAGGTTCGACCAGCCGGACCCATTTAAACCCATTGCAGAGAGCCCAATGTCGGGAGTTTTTCTGTTTTCTTCCAATGCTTCGAGGGTTTTTCCCCCTACTTGGGGAGAAAGTGATGCTTGTGTTCAATTTTATAATATTCAGCCTGGTCTATTGTAGACCACCAGGTACCATGGGCAACTGATGCATGACATGACCATTCCTTGTGGGGTACTCAATTCTATATAAAACATTAGGAGTTGCTCATCCAAAGATAACATATTCATTAAAGATAACACTGATTTCTTTGCAAACATAATATTTAATACATCTTGACTGTGCTCAAGTGATCACACAGTGCTTGAAAATTAAAAGAAATACACAAGTGCGTATACGAATGGGCATTGGAGCAATAAATATTTGTTGCAGTTTGCTCTGTGCAAGTCATTATTATCTATACAGCAAATAGAATTACTCAAGAACCAGTCCAGTTACATCAAGCGCCAAAGACTTCTCGACCTGCAGTATTTCGAAGGGTCATTATTCAGGACATAATGTTCACGGAGCATAAGCTGTAGTCTGTAATCTAAAAAGCAAATGTGTCGGAGGTAAATGCCAGAAATTTCGTTTATGGAATGTCCGTGTACGCAAGTTAGGGTTCCTTACTGATGTACTTGCTTAGAGTTAACTTAAGAGAAGAGGCACAAAGCCAGCAAATGTGATGTGATTTCGGGTCACCACCTAAAATAAAATAAGACTGACTCAGGTGTTTGTATCCTTAACGATTATGCATTTGCCTGGTGTCGAGAGCTCACCTACAATAAAGTCAACCATTGAAATATGAAAGAAAATGCATTTCTGATGTATCAATGGGATTGAATATATTAACCCAATGCTTCGAGGATAGCCGACAGTATCAGTTATACCGAGTGTCCCTGCATCATTCAGGATTACCTGTGTTATACACACTTGTATGTTTCTTTTAATTGTAATGCACGGTGTAATCACTTGAGCACCGAGCATTGTCCATATGTATTAAATATCATGTAATAAACAACGTGGACAAGCCCCCAAAGAAATGTGGTCACTTCAGGTGACGCATTAATTTGTACAGGAGCACAGACATCCAATGGGTGTTTAAAAAGACCCCTCACCCACCAACCTAGTTGGTGGCATGCTTCATCATTGGGGTCCTAGCTGGGCTGCCGAGTGCAACCCAGCTGTGCTACAACGCCTGATTACAGCGGAGCAGGTATTGTGATGTGAGGTGAGTGCTCTGTGATGTGACAAAATGCTAAAAATGTCTCTAAAATACCCTTGTAAAAAAGTTTAATAAAACGGTCTTAGGACATGGTTAAAAACAGGCGGGATATAGTGAAGGTAAAAATTGTACTTCAATGTCCCTAGAATTTTAGGTCAACTAGTTTCAGCCTTCTACGAGGTTCGTGAGGCTTTTATCAGGACCAGTGTGAAGTGGCTAAAAAGGTGGAGTAGCCACAAAGGTGCAAGTATCAGCACACGTACTAAAGTGTGCTGTGAGTGTGGTGGGTATGTTGTACTTACGGACCCGTCAAGGTGAGTATCTGTAAAACAAAAGCATACAACTTCAAAGACACACACATATAAAACAGTGAGTATCCTTACTTGCATGCTTGGTGGTAAATTGCTGTGCTCACTGGGGTTCCTCGAGCTGTAGTACACCATACTGTAGGTGAACTAAAAACATCATGCATGGTGACCGGTACTAGCATGCATGATAGTTGTATTGTCAGGAACCATGCGTGGCCGCAATGCGCCAAGTAATCACAAATGTAGTGATTATTTTATAAATAACCATGCGTGGTCACAATGATGCTTAATTGTCAGCCATTTCATGGAGATTGGCCAAATGTGGTCAAGAGCCAATGACGCAATATAATAAGCGCGTGCAATGCTGTGCCTGCAGAGGTAGCAGCCATATTAATCAATGTAGTTGGGTGGTTCGTGGTAAAAGTAAATGTTTGCACAAAGCGCATATTATCTACATAAACGTGTGAAATGGCATGAGCCATAATGGTAAGGAAAACGGAAAATGTAAATAAAAATAGCCTTACTTTAACTCTGTTATACGGACATACTGATCCTGCCAAGGGGAACCTCCTATAGTCACACACTGCAGACGGGGGAAATTTAAAAGAAGCAGTGAGTATCCACAGAAGCGTCCGCGAGGCCAGGGGGGCCCGCTCTGTTCAGACGCTAGTAACGCAGTGCCAATTAAACTTACTTCGTCAAGGAAAGATTCCCTCCTTTCAAACCTGCATTGCTCTCGGTCAGGATCTCGCCGGTAAAGTGACCGGCGAGCTAGGAGTATTTGACTTCCTGGTGTGGGCATGTCAGCGTCAGGCGACGCGTGTCACGTGGTCCTAGAGCTAGTGTGCTAACCTTGTCAAATGTGGCAGCGTGGGAGTGACGCTGGCGGGATCTAACACAACCCACTTCCTGTAATGTGTGGCTGTTGATGGACGAGGGGAGAGGAAAATTATGTAAATCTCTCACAAGTTGCATAACTATTTCAAATGCGGTAAAGGGAAAAGTAAAATGTTAAGGTATGTTAAACCTTACGGGGAGATTCGAGATAATAGTCAGACTGGATGTAAATTAAGCAATAATGGACATGTTATGCATTTAGAAATAAGTGAGTAAGGTGGTGTAAAATTACACATTAAAGAGGAGTGGTTGAGGTCATGGGTGCATGATATCTGTCTTTTTGAAAAAACTGCTCATCAATGCAGAGTGGTATTGGGCATGTAGGAGGTGTGTGTGTGTGGTGTGTGTGTGTGTGTGTGTGTGTGTGTGGGTGTGGGTGTGGGTGTGTGTGTGTGTGTGTGTGTGTCGGTGTGTGTGTGTGTGTCGGTGTGTGTGTGTGTGTCGGTGTGTGTGTGTGTGTGTCGGTGTGTGTGTGTGTGTGTCGGTGTGTGTGTGTCGGTGTGTGTGTGTGTCGGGGTGTGTGTGTGTGTGTGTGTGTCGGGGTGTGTCGGTGTGTGTCGGTGTGTCTCCCCCCCCACCGAACAAAACCAGCGCGTCACCTCCTCGCACCAGAATTCAACACAGCAGTCCAAGGTAAGTTTTTCCAAAATTAGTTTATTACAAATTTGAGGGCTATGACTCGTTTCGGCAGGATCCCCTGCCTTGATCACATGTAGAGCCAAACTCCCAACCTGAATATAAGTGCTTTCCTATCACCACGTGATACACATAGACAAAACACTACATCTCATTGTTGGTTACCCCCTTTAAAGTTCATTGTTACAATTCAATTTTTTTTTGTTTTTTTCTATTGAAACAGGCTGTAGTGTATTAACGCTTTTGATGGCACAGCATTTAAATGTATGTTTCAATTTAACTTCTGCACATGTATTCTCTCTCCCTGTTCATTTACTTATTTTTTATATATTCGATTCTATGAACTTTATTGTTCCATGACAGACATGCCCTTCCTGAGTGTTTTACTAACAAGAAACCACATTGCGCAAAGATAATACATATTTTACCGGCTTTTAGTGTTGGAATAAGGTCTGTAGCCTATTTTCCGCCTTGCATTAGGAGGACTGCGCGCGCCATGAGCTTTCTCCATGCTCGAATAGAGCTTTACCCTACATATCGTGACCTATCAATGGAATGACAGCGTTTGCATTGTCTGACCTAATTTGCCACTATCCTGACAAAAAGGGTAAAGTGCAAAATGCTTTTTGTACCCCTAGGTCTGTGTCTTAAGTGCAAAATAGCAAATCTTATAAAGCAATGAGCAAATTGCGCGATAGCAGCTGTCCATAAGGATAAAGGGCGGGTGCTCGGTTGAGTTAATAGTTGTAACTGCAGTTAGGGATAAAGTGCAAGTGCTTTTTTCTTTCAATCCAAAGTCGCCCATGTGCAAAATAGCATTTATTAGACCCTGGGGTCTATACATCACTAATGTGCAAAATGGCAATTTTTTTTGAGAATAGTGCAAATTTTGATAACCGCTGCCAATGAAGATAAAGTGCACGTTTAAATTACAGTACTGGCTGCATTTATGTGTAAAGTGCAAGTGCTCTCTCCCTAACCATATACTACATATGTGCAAACTTTCCCCTTTCCCCAAACACTATAGTTAATTTGAATAAAACCATACCTGACTATACCCGGTTAAAACAATGGAGAAAGTTCTTATTCTGCTTTCTTGTAAAATTATATATATGTATATATGTGTATATGTGTATTTATGTGTGTGTATATATATGTGTATATATAATATGTATATGTGTATATATATATATATATATATCTATATTCACACTCCTGGTCGGGCCTTATGAGGTGCATTTGTCAGTGAGGATGATGGTATCTTTTTGAATTGCCCTATGTTAAGTACCCTAAGTGAAGAATACTATATCCTTTGTATATGTGGGTAAAGTGCCATGCTCAATGGCATTGTATGGTGTCATGCTCTATGTAAGGAGTTCCATGGGATATTATCATTGAGACCCATTACGTGGCTAGATAGGCGGTAGACCCAGTGCTGTTCTTTTTCCAAGAGCTGATTTTGCAAATTGGTCGTGTTTTTGTCTATTTGCTCAATAATTACCCATTTCATGTCGTTGGTAGTATGACCTACTTCTAGGAAGTGGTCAGTCATCTTGGTAGTGCTGCGTTTGCAGCGGATGTTGCTTTCGTGTTCGCAAATTCTGATTTTAATTTTGCGACTCGACATTCCAACGTAACGGAGTCCACACGGACATGTGATCAGATAAATCACGTTGGCTGAGTTACAGTTTGTATGTTTCCGGATTTGTCATGTTTTTCCAGTTTCTAGATTCAGGGCTTTTGTGGGTCTTGTGAGGTGGCACATGCTGCAGTTACCTCGCTACAATTGCGGCGTAGTCAAAGACCAATCAAACTCATTGACAGAGAAACTCAAAACCCGCGGTTTACGTACGCGAGGAGCTGGTATGCTCGATGGGGCCGATGATCGGGAAGACTGTCTGGAGTATTTTGAAGCATTTCGGAGCGGGGCCGTTCTCAGCATCCAGACGACTTTCTGATGTAAGCGCCTGACTCTAATATGGCAGCCATGCGATGACGATGTGAATCGGTTTATGCCTTCTGGGGGTGCCGAGCGCTGTGTTGCAGACGTGAGAGCAGAGCCTGAGATACTGCGCCTGCTTTTCCTGAGGAGCGCTTCATAGCAAGACCAATTTCTGTCGGGTCACAGCATCTCCATTTGGCTACGCTCTCGATTGATTCTGCCATAGGGTAGTGCCCGGTTCATCCCATCCCCGGGAGCACCGGGAGTCCCGAGGGTGACCCAGGCAGGCTGGGGGCTCCTGTCCATGCCCTCTTCTAGATCTTTTGGGCAAAGATGTTTGTATGAAGTGCCTCTTAAGAAATGCGCATGGTTCCAAAATGGCGCCTCAGCAGTGTTTTGAAAAATTGGAAAGTGTTTAAAACAATGATGACTATGGATGCTTCAAGATTACATTTGATTACTTTGGATAACGTTGGAAGAAATGAAATGAAGAAAAAAAGGGGAAGGTTTCCCATGTTTGCAGTGCGGCAGGTGGGGCGCGAATCAGCGCCCCTAAATACATTGTTTATATAGGCTGTGCTTGGGACGGTACACAGCACCTGTTTCGCACGCACTAAAAGGACGACAACATTTTTTTGAAGAATTAGTTAAAAATACAAGGGAAGGAGTGCATTCTCTACATATTTCACTTGCTTTGCAATTCTATTGTCCCGACAGTAGTTTGCACCCCGAGGATAAGGTTAAGTGAGAGTATTTGGAAACAAGGAGCGTTCATACACTGCTGGGACAGCGAAAGACTGGAGTGGATTTATTGGACATTTGACAAAAGAACAATTTTCAGCCTATTCATGAACAGCTGGTCTTTGTTTATGTATACTTTATTTTTAAATTATATTTCATTTTCAAATCACTTGTTGTAGGCAGGATGGTGTTGACGCACGTAATAATGGAGAAATGGATTTATTTATTGAAAATGAGGTATCACAGCATTTTCACATGTTGGTTTGGGAATCACATTGATGCTTTAGCTCACATCCATATAGTACACAGAAGGTTAGGTACATATTAATTTGATTGAGGGTATTTTATCATGATTGGGTAGTGGAGGGTGCATTGTGGGGTTAGTAGTTTGGGAGCAGCATTAGAACAACCTGGTGCGACGTATGAGAACAGGTCACAGGGTTAACAATCGCGCTAGGATTGGGTGGAAGCAGGTGAGGAGTTGGTTGAAATCTAACGGACCGAGCTGATTCTTTGAGATAATGGGGAAGGTGGATGAGGAGGTTAAGCCGCCGGCTGCGGTTTCATCAAGGTATTTTATAACTATCCCGCATGATGGAGCACCAAAATGTGGGGTGTTTATGTAGTCACAATGGGGTGGCAATTTATTTGTTTAAAAGTGGGTTCAGTACATAAAAAATCGGGTATGACACTTTAGTTGTATTTGTTTTTTAGGAAGTTCAGTGAGGGAGGGCACGCATGGTTGGAAAGGGGAGGGAGGGGACTACTTGCTGTTTGATCAGTTGGGTTAGATATTTAGGGAAGCACGGCATGCAGAAATGAGTGGGAGGTAGCAGGTTTGAGCACATAGTGAGCGTGTTATGATTGTTTTTTATGATTGTGATTTAACAGCGAAGGTTAGCAGGGTACAACTGGCTGAATTGTCTTTTTTCTTGTAGAAACCCCTGACGAAGAGCCCATGAGGCTCGAAATGCATTGGGAATATAACGTGATGAGCCTACTCTGTTTTGTTTCACCTGTGATTTATGGAGTTACTGTGAAAAAGCCTCGAAAGGCACTCAGTTAACATTTTAAGACGCTAAAATAAATATTGAAGGTGAAAGGACGCTGTCTCTGCAGTGTTTTGAAAAATTGGAAAGTGTTTAAAACAATGATGACGATGGATGCTTCAAGATTACATTTGATTACTTTGGATAACGTTGGAAGAAATGAAATGAAGAAAAAGGGGAAGGTTTCCCATGTTTGCAGTGCGGCAGGTGGGGCGCGAATCAGCGCCCCTAAATACATTGCCTGCAGTAGATTGGCATCTGGGGTCTTAGCAACACCATAAAGGAATCCCCCCGTTTTGCATCTACGGCGTAAATGCCACATAATAGAACGGAAATTGTATCTACTGTCCAGACCTATAAGGATGACCCAGATTTGCTCCCTGACTATGCGAGAATGACTCTGGAGGCATCACTCACCCCCTCTGAAGACTTGCGGACACTGGCCCTGTCCTCCTGCCGCCTCACTGCATTGATTACACCCCCTATGCTTTTGAGCCATTGAGAATTTTGGGGACCGAATGAACTTAACACCAAGGTCAAAACCCCCCTGCCTGACCTCAAGATGGCCGCCTCAGTTGGTCTCTCCACGATGCTCCACCACTCCTGGACAATAGAACCGGTCATCGACCTGATCTGAACCACATCCCTCACCTGACCTTGATCCTGCTCTCCCGCTAGGACATGTACTCTTCGAACTTTCCCTCGACTGTGGAGACCCTGCCATTTGACCGATGCCCGGTGGAGCTACCTGTTAGCTGAAGAGGAGATGGGCTGTGGATCCCCACTCGGCCGTCACCTACCCAGCCGGACTTTGGGCAGACGTTCCTTCGTCTGTCATATCTCCCTCCTACCCCTTCACCCTACCCCCTTCCCCCTCTACTCTCCCTTCTTCTTGCCTTCTATCCCTTTAATGTTTTTCTGTTGAGACCTAGCTATTTGACCAATGCCCGGTGGAGCTACCTGATAGTTGAAGAGGAGATGGGCTGCGGGTTCCCCCTTGGCCGTCACCTACCCAGCCCGACCTTGGGCAGACTTTCCCTTCGTCTCTCTGTCGTATCTATACCCTACCCCTTTTTTCCCCTTACCCTTCTCACTCCATTTTCCTTTTCTTCTATGCTCCTTAAATGTTTTTACTGGTATCATTGGTAACTTGTAACTGATGTATGTTTGCAACTATGTGGAACCTTATGTAAAGCGCTCTGATACCTTTGGGTGTAGCCAGCGCTATATAAAACTCTTAAATAAATAAATACCCTGAAAGGATCATCAAAAAAGCACAGAAAAGAGCCAGGAACCGGAACCGCGAAAGCCTGTTAGAAAATAGTCAGAAACCTACACCTACAATTCCACTCACGTGTGTCACCACCTATAACTTGATTTCTAATCGGGTGACAAAAATTATCCCAAAAAAGTGGAGAATACTGACCACCGGAAAACTGCAATGGGAAAAACCGTTATTCTCCTTTAGAAGAGCACAATGCTTACGAGATAGTCTGGTGTCCACGCGCCCCAAGCAACAAACCACCACCACTACCAACACAGTACTTAATGCCTGGGGACTGCCTAATGTGGTTGGCCATTTCCCCTGTGGTAACTACAGCGTGTGCCACTTCACAAGACCCACAAAAATAGTCCCTAGTTGTCAGCTGTGCTCTCTGCACAGAGGTGAAGAAAGAGCCAAAAGTGGTTTGACTAAGGGGAAGGATCCATACTACTGTTTTACATTATTTTTGTTTTCAAAACTCAATAAAGGCTCTACATAGAGATCTGGGTGCATGCAACTTTATACAAAGATGTTGAAGTATCAGCCTAACCAGAATATAGCTCGATTATGTACATATGTGAGTAAATACATTGCTGCCTATTAAAACACATCGATTGTGGTGGGAAATTGGGTGACAAGGCCATTTTACATTGCAAGGAACAAACAATTAGAAAGCAAATCTCATGTTGTAATGAGAAATTTCCTAGCTATCGTAAAGGAAAGTTCCAATTCTATTAAGGACACGGAGACGAGGATTAGGCTTTACTTCCTTCGCTTTTATTAGAATAATCAAGCTCCAGCAGCCATTTTATAAGGCGAACTGTGAACAAAAAACTCCATTTCCCATAAACCGTAGGGAAGAAAAACCAGTCCACCAATCTGGATCCAGCCCGCTGTATATTGTCCCTTGAAGCCTCTGTAGTCTCCTCTTTCTTCCTGCGACTGCTGCTATCCTCCAACGTGATCACTCCTGTTTATTGAGTTCTGCCGCTGTGGACAAATTAACATGTTGTTGCCACTGGACCGGACAATGAATCACAGAATACAATTCAAGTCGATATCAGAACGTTCAAAACAGTAAGGGAGTATAATTCTTATGGAAAACAATACTTTAATATAAACAAACTGATCTGAGTACCGCCATTGCTATCCAACAACCTCCCCAATTTTACACATCTTCTGTAATGGGAGGGAAGAAATATTTTAAGAAAACCTTTTTCGGGGGGGGGGTGGCTAATCCTCGCCTCCGTGTCCTTAACAGAATTGGAACTTTCCGTTACGATAGCTAGGAAATTTCTCATTCTATGGCAGGACACGGATGCGAGGATTAGGCTAGATCAAAGCTTATCCACCACCACGCTTGCCAGAGAGGGAACTCGTTTAAAATAGAAGGTCTTAAAGGTGGAATCATTTGACCAGTCAGCTGCCTTGAGGATATCCTCTAGGCGAGCACCAAGACCGAAGGCTTTAGAAGCCATAGCCCCTCTCACTGACTGGGCCCCAAATCTAGAGGTGTCAATTCCAGCTTCTTGTATGACCCATCTGGCAATCGTAGGGGACGAAACTGCTTTGTGGGGTTTTGTGAGGGCAATTAACAATTGATTTTCCCCATGTGGACTGAGTTAGTCAGTCATACGCCTTAATAGTGCGAACCACACACAGTTTAGGGTATTGCCTCAAAGAAGGGTAGGAAACCAATCTAGAACCACTTTTTGTTCTACGTGAAATGTGAAAGGTTACCCCTTCCGGGGTGAAACCTCTACCTGTTATGTCCAGGGATCGGACATCCGAAATATGTCGACAAGATAACAAACCAAGCAACATCGCCAATTTCGCCGACAGTTGTTTTCTGGAAAGATACTTATTAGAGGGCCAAGATTGGAACAGGAGAAGACCCTTGCTAACGTTCCAAAGAGACGTGTATCTGGATTCCGGGGGAACTGAGAGCATGATACCCTGCATCAGTTTCCTGACTAACTGGTGCTCCCCCACCTGGTGTCCATCCACCGGGAGGTGGCCCGATGAGATTGCTGACCTGTAGGTGTTAATAGACTGATACGCGAAACCCTGGGATGCCGGGTGCGCCAGAAAATTCACCACCTGGACAATGTCCGCCCGCAAGGGATCAATCTGGAGTTGGAGACACCAACCCAACCATCTTGACCATGCAGAGCCATATCGCTTATTAGTATTGTCTACCCAGGCTTTCGCGAGTAAGGAGGAAGCCTCTGCTGAAAGGCCTGGGACTTTCCGACGACTCCTGTAACCCTCCAGGCCATGAGGCGGAGAGATCCCGCTAGGGCCAGCGGGTGAGGATTGTTCTGGGGACCCCTGAGGAGATCTGGAAATGGGGGTAGAGGGATTGGAAAATCCCAAGAAAGTTCCGTCATCGCTGGAAACCAAGCGTGCGATCTCCAAATCTGCGTGATCACCACTACCTCTGCTCCCTACCTGCGCACCTGAGCTGTCATCCTCGTGATCATTGCGAACGGGGGAAAGGCATAGGACTGCTCCAATCCTGGAGGAAGGCATCCATGGCTGTCGCATGAGGATCCGGCCTCCAACTGCAATACCTGTTGAGTTGGTAATCCAGCCGGGATGCATAGAGATCTATGGAGAAAGGGCCCCACCTGTCCTGGATCAGCCGGAAGATCTGAGGATCCAGTTTCCAAAGGCTGGAATCTCTCCAGTGGCGAGAGTGCCACACACATCCGTAGCATGCAACTTCGATGGTTCTCTGCTCCATTTCACAAGATGGTGTAGTTTACACACATTTGGTTATTAGGTGTTGGGAACCTGAAAATTAGGTACAGAAGTTTGGGCACCCTCTCGTGTTTTGGCCATAACTGTATACCTTGTTTTCAGATTCAGTGAAATTGCTTTGTATCGCGCAAACTGTAGCCCCCCCAGATTGTCAGGCAACAGAGTTTCTGTTAATATACTTTCTTACAGATTGAACACGTGGAACATTTTCTTTTCTATCAGTGATAATATTTTTCTGGCACACCTCTGCAAACATAGAGGTCCTGTATCAAGCTATGTCTGTATTTTTTTGAGATAATGCAAATTCATCAAAGTAAATTTTACAAAAATTGTGCTCCAGAATTTCTCAACTCTGTTGCATAAATGAGCTTCAGTGTGCTTTGAATTTCAGGGGCGTTGAGGGAATACGGTGTTTACCCATGGCTTTTTGAGTTGCACACTGTAGATCATTATGTAATGCACTAATAACTGACCTGCATGATTGACGTTTTTTCTGCCTTCAAACCATTACCGTTTTGTAGCATTGCTACTCTGTAATCTATCGCACCCTTTTCACATGTTTTCTAAGCTTCAGAATGGATGCGGCATTGTAGCGCAATGTTTGAGCAATGCACTGGCTAATACCGGTTCTTGGTTTCGCCTACAGCACAGTCTGTGAAAGCTATTGTTCCTTACTTTTTTTTTTTTTTTTTTTAAATGGGGCTCATAGCCCGCCCATTACTTACCTCTACTTACCATTGGATGGTTCAGACATCACTCGCGTTTCTTTACTTACCATTGGTCAGGACATCCTCCTCCTCACCTCAGCTTCTTCCTGGGGCTTCTCTGTGTGTCCATGCCATGGAGTATGAACCAAGTACAGCTTCCTGTGGCCACTGGCCGCAGGCTGCTGCAGATACTCTTTTGTTACTTTTGACCATCCACTCTTATTGAGTGCATATCCAAAAGTAAAGCTCCTTCATCCTGCCCAGGTTTCCCCATCACCCCCACCCTTTTTTTTTTCCACCCACCCCTACCCTCCTCCCGCTTGCTGAGGTTACCCCCTCCATGTTGCACAGCAGCTTGCTCTGCTGTGCAGCATACAAACAAAATTGACAAAGCCAATAGCTCTTGCAAGAAGGAAGAGGCTGCCTCAACACTGGGACTCCCTGTCCCACAATTGCCCCTGAAGGGGGTGTGACTGCCTGCATCATCCCTGGGCTGCGCACATGTTAAGCGCCCTACCTCATCCCGTGTTTCCGGGACGACAAGGAAGAGGCTGCCTCGACACTGGGACTCCCTGTCCCACAACTGCCGCTGAAGGGGGGCATGGCTGCCTACATCATCCCTGCACCGTGTGCTTGAGTGCCCTACCTCCTTCCGCGGCGTGGGACGTTCGCGCGTGAAGCCCGGGCTAAGGGCAGGCCTGTCCTGAGCCCGTCCGAGCCAGGGCAGGGCCACCCCCTTTGGTCTTACTGTCTCGCGCCCCTGCAGAAGTCACTTCTCTGTATTTGACCGGTTTAAGGTAAACCATATCTCCTTCCTTCAATTTTGGCTTTGTACTTTGTTTGTGAGCCCTGTGCGAGTCTCTCTAGCCCCCAGCAAGGAAGGTCCCTGTGGCTCCTCTTGTAAGCTGGGCTTTCCCCTTTTGCTAATGTGCCAGAAGACTGCCTGAGGACGTATCAGTTTAGCCGTGTGTGGACTCTGACTGTGATTTTGTCTTTGATCACACTGCTCCCTGCCCCACTGCATGGCACCTGGGGTGGAATCTTGACCCATTGAATGGATTGTATTGGATTCACACCGTACTGGTCCTGCTTACTGTTATTTTCGACTTGTGCCTTTGTGTAGTCCTTGGGGTGAGGACTACGCCTCCTGTTCGGTGGTTTTCTCTGGGGCTGGGTCTTGAGCTTATTTGTGTTGTATTATGGATAAAAGGAATTCCCTCTGTCCCACAGGGATGGTGGCCTCACGAGGGTCACAGGGTTACCCTGCCATTATTTTGTATCTGACCTAGGCTTTGGGAGCCTTAAATGATCAAATTTTGTCCTCTGAAAAAGTGTTAGGATTGGGTGGTAACCAATCCTCACTTTTGACTCCGTGCCCAGCGAAGGACCCTAATAGCATTCAAGCTTGTAAAAGTGGGCATGCTTAGGTGGTTTCCCCTTCTAGTGCTCAAGGTCACAAGAGGGTTATAGCAGCGGATATCCGTCGTGACCCCTGTTTGTATGCATCTTAATCTATACAGCTAGTGAAGAAAAAAAGGGACCGGAGTACAAAAAAAGACCTAGGTGTAGTGAAAGCAAATATGTCACAAGAGGCCTCGGTCCCCAAGGGAATTTTGTCCCAGTTCAGTAAAGAGGGTCTACCTATTCTGTCAGCTGGTATATCGAGTTTCGAACCCCTGTTGACTTTTTTTGTAAAATGTAATCTCTTATGAAGGATGTTGTAGCTTCCCTAACCAAGAACATGTCTCTGATCGAATCAAGATTGGCGAATAACCCTGAAAGCCATATTAATTTAGCTCCTAAAGGGTCCCCCTGTATCGCTCATGAGGGGCAGCAAAATCTCTCCGTACACACCTAAACAGGGTGGCAGGGAAACATTCTTCTTCTTGTGTTCCCTGCCTCCCTTCTAGATTGGTGAGCGATCGTGGAAGTGGGGCAGTCATCAACAATTGTCTCCACCGAGGATCATCAGCCCCAGCTGTCCAAATTATGTGCGATCAATAGTCACAATTGCAGCCAGGTCATAGTGCACAGGGTCCTATGCTCTCAAGTAACTTCGCAGCCGATAATAACAGATTGGTTTGCGATACCCTTTCTCGACCCTAAAAGGTCAACGATCCTTGGACACAGACCACATTTGCCACCTAAATGAACTCTGTTGGTTGCAATTTTGACAGGGGTTTCACCTCTAGAAGAGGGCGTGAGAGTCTCTTCATGATCTGAAGAATAAAGTTGTATTCTGAGGTTTGGGGTCAACTTAGCTAAACATATCACAACGGTCAGAAGAACCGAGTGGGTTGGGCTAAGGGGAAAAAACGTGGGAGGGTGACTGCATATTTTTTATTTTTTTTGGTCCTCATTAGCCTCAGATTTCCTTCCACTGCACCTCCATCCGAAACCGCCCTTTTTCCCGTGCCGGGACAGAAAGTTCTGATGCTGCCTTACTTATCAGAGACCTGCCAATTGCACTTCAATAGCCACTTTCCCTAACCTTCGACTCTCCCATCCGTAAGCCGTCCCTCGAAAAAATCCACCAGGAGAGATTACGAAAAATTCTGTGCATTATACCAAGGTCTAATTTTAGGCATAATCATTGGACAGTCCCTTCCTACCTCTCCAACCATTCCGCTAACGGACGCCAAAAGGCATACCTTCTCCTTTCCAGGGAGATTGCATCCATACTATAAATATATTTTAATGATAGTTTCCACTCTATATATGTAGGAGGATTTGGGCTAGTCCATTTTTTACACAATTCTCTTCGTGCCAGCAACATAGCATAAAAAATTAGATTTTGCTTATCTCTATCCAACTCGCTGTCCACCCCAAAAAACACCAGGAGAGGGCTTACCTGAATCTGTATTTTCAAGATATCAGCCGAAGCGCTGCATACATCTCCCCAAAATACCTGAATCTTTGGACACCTCAAGAACATATGCAGGTCGTCCACCAGCTTCAAGCTGCATTTGGTACACGCCACCGCTCCTCTGTTCCCAACTTTCAACAGCTTATATGGAGTCCAATACACTCTATAGATAGAAAAAAGGTGGTTTCTCTTTAAATAGGCAGGTTTAATCACTTTATGAAGTGTAGAAAAGGATACTTGCCATAATTTTTCCAGCGTTGCTCCTGGCAAGTCTGTCCCCCATAACTCTTGTGGCTGAGTAAACTCCCCCTCCACTTCTTCCATCATCCGCCAATACCAATATGATGTTTCCTTCTTCTTGGGGCCATCTAAAATCAACATTTCTTAAAGTTCGTTGACCCCGCCTATCATGTTTTCTAATGATTGAAACCAACTTTGAATTTGGAGATATTTAAACCTTGAAACTTGATTATTTGTTTTAATTTGAAATCTCTCCCATGGAATCAACAATTTTCCTTCTAGTAGGTCCTCCCATCTTTCTACTCCAGCTTTCCTTAGTGCCCCTGTCAATTTGTCCTTGGTCCATTCCGGTGATCCAGGTGAGTCCCAAATAGGAGCCATATTACTATAGTAAAACCATTTCAGTCTCCTTCTGATCCTGTACTAAGTTTCTGCCGCACCTCTAAGAATCTTCAATCTAACTTTAAAAAAAAATTTAGGGTCTGCAAACTTCATCATAAAGCCAGAAGCCCCTCCTTCTACTTCTTTTAGCAATCCAGTAAACAACTTCCCGATTTCCGAATCTAAGGGTCTATCCAAAAGCATCCTGCTGTTCTTAAGCTGGAATGCCTATGCATATAATTGCAAGTCCGGATGAGTCGGGCCCCCTTTTTCTCTCCTCCGCAATTGTTTCCATGAAATACAGGGTCCTTTTGCTGCCCAGATAAAAGAGCCAATCTTGCCCTGTAACTTCATAAGCCCCGCTTCCTTAAATGGCAAAGGTATGGCGTTAAAGAGGAAGGTCAACTTCGGTAGTAGAATCATTTTCACTAGATTTACTCTACCAAAAATAGTCAGGGGTAGATGCGTCCAACTGGCCATTAAATCACAAACTTCTTTTTTCACCCTGTTGAAGTTGGTTTCCACAAGCTTATTAATGTCATGAGTCACTCTAACTCCCAGATATCTCATTTCAGTAGTAGTTTTTTCTGCCCCTTCATCTAAATTCCACACCATAATCTGTTTTCCCCCTGTTTATCTCGTACCCTGATACTCTTCCAAAGTCTTCCGCTATTTTTACTATGAGTCATTGTATTACCGAGGTCCGCCGTTTATATCAGCAAGTCATCAGCATATAATGCCAGTTTCTTAACGCAATCTTTACACTGAAAGGGTATTATCCCATGCTCTGCCCTCAATTTTTTTGCCAATGGCTCCATGTACAAATTAAATAGAAGTGGGGATAGCGGGCACCTTTGTCTTGTCCCTCTCCTAATAGTAAATGCTGATGTTAATGCTCCATTTACTAAGACTCTAGCCCTTGGTGACTTATAAAACCCCGCTATTATTCTGCAAAATCTGTCTCCCAACTTAGCCGCTTCCATAACCGATGACAGAAAAGCCCAGTTCACACGATCAAATGCCTTGGTAGCATCCAAGACTATAACCGCCAAAGGTGCATTATTCGCTACCGCCAAATCAATTGCCACTATCAAGGAGTAAGTTAGCTCATGTAATGCCCTTCCCTGCATAAATCCTTTCTGGTCCTCATGCACCAAGTCCCCCATAAGACCCTTGAGTCTGTCTGTCAGAATTTTAGAAAAGATCTTGTAATCGCAATTTAGGAGCGACACTGGCCTATAGGAATCACATCTGTTTTTGCTCTTTCCTGGTTTTAGGATTAGGGAAATTGTAGCCTCTGACCAGGACTGGTTGGGATGTCCCTTGCATAAACAACTCATTGAATAATCTAGTCAGGATTGGAGTCAATACCTCCTTTAGTACACTATACACTTCTAAAGGTAGACTGTCCGGGCCGGGTGCTTTCCCCCGCTTACCCTTCTTCAATACCTGCTCCACTTCCCATTCTTGGATTTGAGTATTTAAAAAAAGTTTTTTCCTCTTCCAATGCCATTGTCACGCCCCAACTCAGCCACCTATTTCTCTCTTCATCGGAAGACACTAAATCCTCTTCATACAAAGTTCCAAAATAGTTATAGAAAGCCTCTTCAACCCCTTTTCTGTTAGTTAAAACCTTACCAGTATTCTGACACTTAATTTCTTGTATTAGGTTTTTTACCTGCTCTTTCCTTGTCTGCCAAGCTAACAGTTTAACGCAATTCTCCCCATACTCAAATTGCGCTAACTTGCTTGTCTCCCACTTTTCCCTTACCTTCTTGTCCAGAATAGCGGCAATTTCTAATTTTCATATCTGATAATTCAATCTGTCTAGACTCTCGCTGAATATTGTTGGCCAGATCTCCTTCTAGTACTCTTATCCTCTCCTCCACTTCTCTAATCTCTTCCCGAAAGACTCTCCTCTTCCCGGCAGCATAACTTATTAGCTTCCCCCTCAAGTATGCTTTGTAAGAATCCCACAGCACTCCTGCCGAGCCCCAATTAAAGTAAAAAAATTCAACTGTATCCTCTTTTAATCTCCTCACAATTTCCTTATCCAACATCAGGGTACGGTCTAACGTCCATCTGGGGGGTGAGCTATCTTCCCTAAGACCAATCTCCAATAAAATTGCGGAATGATCTGACAACAAATGGTGTGCACTAAGCAAACCTTTGTAACTAAAGGAGTGGTGATATTAATAAAACAAGATCCAAAGATTTCTATTATAGAAAGTAATTCAGATACACGAGGTAGATGGGTCGTAGTAAAATTAAAAGTAGGGGGGGGGGTTGGTTTCACGTTGGCAGGGTATTATGGGCCCCAATGTGGATGATATAGCTCCGCTGCAAGAGTTATTGGTGGAACTATCTTGCTCCTCAGACCCAATTATTTGGGCAGGTGATTTTAATGTGACATTAGATAGTATCTTGGATAGATTGGCTGGTAGTAGAGCAATTGCAAATAAAAAAATGAAGGGGCAGATAAAATCTATGATGAAACAACTGGGATTATATGACAGTTGGAGATGGAGAATGGGGGATAAAAGAGGATTTACGTATGTAAATAAGAAATATCATCAGTCGAGGATAGATTATATTTTATTGGACTTAGGTCTACGGGAGCAAGTCAAGAATATTTCACATATTGGGTGACTGCATTATTGTTCATTTTGGTCAGCCATGTTGGGCCAGGCAGTTTCTCTGTCAGGCTGCGCAGGACAACCCTCCAACTTCCAGCATTGTAGTCCTACCTTTAGATTACTTTAACCCCAGGATTCCTGTGAGGGTCATTGCGAACTCTGACATTATGTGGGACATAGAGATGGAAAGGAACATATACAGCTTAAGAATAGATTTATTCATTACGCTCTCTGGAAAAGAATGGCTTACTATCCACCTCCACTGACACTGTATCCTTAACGCAGGGCAGTGTTGAGCGTACAGTACCTAGTTTGATCCCCACAGGTAATGAATCCCACGATGGACACCCACTTTAATATTATGAGTTGGAATGTTTCAGGTTTAGCCACTAAGCAATCCGATGATGAGTGGCTGGGCCTATTAAAGGAAAATCATATCATATGGGGCTGCAGGAGATCTGGGATACTGGCACGACTTTTTATTAGATGGTTTTTTCTCTTTCTTTTTGCCAGCTACCTCGTTGGCCAGAGGTAGCCAAAGGTGGTTAAATTACTCTGATTTTCCTGGTTATCCCCTGTAAAATGGCCCAGGTTTGTAGGGGCTCCCAGTTTCTCCTGGAAGTCACCCTGACGTTTAAATCCTCACCCAGTCTTTTAGTTTTACATTTCTATAATTCTCATTCTCAGGACACCTCGAGTGAGCATCTGAGGGTGTTGCATCTGTCCTGGGTGGGGAAGAACGTGCTCCACCTGGGGTGATTTTGTTGGGGGATTTTAATGTTCCTTTATGCTCCCAGCCCTGTTTAAGGGGCGAGGTACTGCTTCCAGAGGGTAACCCCCATTTTGAACACACAGGTCAAGGTGAACTCTTAGGCAACATTATGGCTGACAATAATTTGCTGCTCCTCAATTATATTAAAAGTGACATTAGTCCTGAACCTGATATTCCTACGTGTGTTGGGCGGAATTGCAATTCCACGGTTGACTATATTCTGCTTTCACCTAATTTAGCTCATTTTGCTAAACAGTTTGGTGTATTTTGCAACCAATTTACTGATCATAATCCTTTGTGTTTACCCCTTGATTGTAATAAGCGGAACATGAAAATTGTTAAGGGCTCTGCTGAGCGTGATCTCAAGCCAGTAGATCAGAGGTGAAGATTTAAATGGTCTAAGGTGGTCCTGCTGTATTTCTTTGCGAATTTAGATTCCTTTTGCGGTCAGGACATATATATACCCGTTTAGAGGCTACCCCTACATCCAGTGGAATTTCTTGACTTTCTCAGGATATGTGAGTGCATCCAGTAGACCCTTAATCTAGGGAAGAGCAAATTGGTGGCCCCTGTATCTAGTTGGTTTGACCACACTTGCACAAAAGCTCATCACAATCTGCTTATAACAAAAAAAATAAAAAAAATAAAAAGTTATAGTAAGGACGTGGCAGCATGCAGAAAAATGGATAAGACCGCAGTAGCCACCAGAAAAAAAGTGTTTCCGTTAGGAGGCGTGGGACCAACTCCTCCAGGTCAATGTTCTGAAGAATAGTGACCAATTATGGGAGGTAGTAAACTACCCTTATTTCACAGGGGACACAAATGATAGGTTGGGGTGCCATATTTCTCCTGAAGCCTGGGTGGAACATTTCCAGGGGGATCTACCAGTTTGACTCTGCTGAAGATCCAGGGTCAATACGATGGTAATGGTGGGCAAATCGAATTTGGTTTTTCAGGAAGGGGGACGCAAGGTGGCCATTAATGGTATGTGTAAATACAAAGCTCCAGGCCCCGGTAGGGTACCAGCTAATTTCTTCAAAACTGATTCAGAGAAATGGGCCAGAATTTTGACTAAAATGATGAACGCTGCAGTGACAGTTGGTATCCCACAATCATGGGCCAGGTCTATTATTGTACCAATCTTTAACAAGCATTTGCAATGCAATAGGTCTCGCATTTGCAAGAGTTAGTGCTATTAGCGTTGTGAGTGATAATGTCTTTTACCTATGTGTTTTGGTTTGGAGTGTTGTGGATGTATGTGGTGTAGAGTGGAATTATGTGGGTTCTATTGGAATTGTTAGTTGTGGTATGATGTGTAAATCTGTGGTGTGTATTGGAGGTATGTGGTGTGTTGTGGAATTGTGTTGTGTATTTGAAATATGTGGTTTGGTGTGGAATTAAGTGGTGTGTGTTGGAAATGTGTAGAGATGAATTGTGTGGTGTTGAGCGAAATTATGCTTATTGGAATTTTGTGTTATGGTTTGGAGTGTGTTTATGTGGATTGCAGGTATGTGGTATAGAGTGCATTTATGTGAGGTGTATTTATGTTGTATTGAGTAGAGTGTAATTATGTGTAGTGTGATTATGTGGCGCTGAGTGGTATGTGGAGTGTAATTATGTTGTGTGCTGCAGAATTGTGTGGCATTGAATTGTGTGGTGTGTGGAATCATGTGGCATAGTTTGTAGTGGTATTATGCGGCATGGTGTGGAGTAGTATTATTTGGTGAGGAATTATGTGGCATGTTGTGAAGTTGAATTTTTTTGTGGAGTGTAATTACGTGTTTTGGAATTGAGTGGATATATGTGTAGTGTAAATATATCAGATAGGTGCTGAAAAAAAGGCCAGTGAATCTCCACAAGAGCCCTAACCCTACATTTCCTAAGTGAAGGATGCAGTAGCTTCAGGAGTACTAGTTAGCTCCCGCTTTGTTTACGGCCAGCGTCATTTGCAGTCTTGCCATATACCAGGTCCAAAAGCTGCAGAAGGCTCAAAATGCAGACAACCGTCTCACTCAACTTTTGGCTAAAAAAACATCAATATGTGACATCTCAACTGAAGGCATCTGGCCCCAATAAGAAAAAGAACAGAGTTCAATGGAATTTGCTTTATCTACAAATACCTGGAAGGATCTGCCGTCATACACCTTAAAATAATGAACACCAACCACCTTGCCCTTCTACTCTGCAGAAAACAAAACAGAAAAAAAAAACAATTTTGCCTCGGCCACTGGCCCACTGCCCGAATGCCTGGTTTACCAATCCGACTCTGCAGAGGAGGGAAAATAGAGTGAAGTGCTGGAGCTGGCAGAGAAGCACACCTGGAAGACAAGTGGAAAAAAATATGCACACCCATAAAGTAGTTTAAGAAAAAGCACAAAAAAAACAAAGAATTTCCCAAAAATTATCACTCATTGCAAAACAGAAGGTGTGAATTAGAAAGGTAATGCACAGGCTATGCTCGATCGGGGGGAGGGAGGTAAGAAGACAAGATGGACGGGTTAAAGCAAATAAGGTGGGTGAAGAGAAAGCAAGCACATGTGAATGACTTAACATAACGCCAATAGTAAGATAGGCTTTGATCTTATAACCACAACTGTCAGGCCAGAATTATCCAGAAACCACACTTAAAAGCACCATCCCTGTGCATGCGATCTCCATGTTAATAGAAACACAACGAAAGGAGACAAACAAAAGGAAAGGACTAGTTTATCACACTGTATATCTAAAAGCAAAAACCAAGCTAATTAGAGAACACTGTGATTTACATTACCAAGGCAAGTTCTGAAAACGCAATCCAATAGTAAACATGTTAGAACAAAAAGCAGGCCCTTCAGGGCTGCTACTTATAAGCACTATCATAGTCCATCAATTGTCCATGTTGTTACAAGCAGACTGCACGAGTGTAGCCGCACATGCAGAAAGTGCTTAAATACAATACCAAGTAGTAGTGAATGCGTGTAACATAGAGAGCGCTGCACAAGACGTCACTGAAACATATTGTGAAAACAAAATCCACTTTGGCACATTTGACGGCCATAAGTGGGTCCTTCACAGCCGGCCTTGGTAGCTACAGTGACTCATGCCCAAAGTCTAATTGGAGTTAAAACAATACTAACAAGAATATTGTGCTGCATAACTAAATACTTAGAAGGTCCCAAAAGCGAGACCTATTGGCTATGCCAATGCTTGTTCTAACTTCGTGTGCACCTGAGGGAGTTGCCTCCAGGGTCGGCTTTTGGCATGGGGAGCTGGGCCCAGGCTGCGAAACTTTAGAAGGGCCCACAGACCTGTCTGCATGAAGGTTGTGCATGCAGCAGTTTACCTCTGAACGGGATCGCTATTCTTGATAACTGCTTATAATCTTTTTTCTTTATACATGCTGCACGTACCCTGTTTAGCACATTAACTCCTGCAATCGTCCTCCCATCCTTACCTAGACCTCTGACATCCCACATGTTCACACCCCATTACCCTACCGCCTTCTCACCAGTGTGAAGTTAAAATGTGGGGTGGGTAATTAAGATGGGTTTGGGAGGCGCAGTTTGCGTTCAGAGGCATTCACTGCGTGAAGTGGCACTAGAAACGGGATCCCCCGTTGCTTCTTGCTTAAATGACCAGCAGCAGTCTGGGCGCCAAATGTGTTTGCATCCAGGGTGCTATGTGATTAAAGGCCGGCTCCGGCTGCTTCCTGGTGTGCTGCCCACCAGCAAGTAGCGACGCCAGCAGAGGAGGAATGTACACTCACCAGGCCTTCTACACACTTTAATATCACGTCATCGAGGCAATTTATTTTAATTTCACACATACTAAAGTGTGTGTGTGTGTGTGTGTGTGTGTGTGTGTGTGTGTGTGTCTCGGGGGGGGGGGGGGGTGGAGTTGCATATAAAGAGACATTTCATTCATTTTACTTCACGAGGCCAAAGTCCTACAAAAAACTAGACTGTCCAAATCTGCCCGTTAATGCCACGTATGCCGTCACGTTACCTGCCAACACTGCCGATTTGAAAACGGAAACTTTTCTGGCCAAAAAGATCTCATCCAAATTGAAGCCTGAATTATAGGTTTCCTCTATGTGCAGCTAAAATGGATCAAACGTGAGATAGACGTCGGCATATTTCTATTCATTTCCTGCAGGGGTCGGTTGACACTCCTTTCTTGCTCACCATATCAACCTTGCGTATCCCTTCTGAAGCATTTATATAATACATCGGGACGCCCTCGCTTCTCGGAAGAGCACTGCCCTCTGTGTACGTGTGACGGCGCGGGCGGGTGGGCTGGAACCGGTCACAGGCTGCGCCGTGCGTGGATAGACTCCTCTACGGGGTCCCGCACGCTCTATGGCCCCGATTATTTATATAGTTTAAAAAAGATAATCATCAATTGGAAGCAACGAGACCTGTAGAGTGGAATTTGGAAGGCGCTGCAGCATCCCCAGATCAAAGTATGCAGAATAAGGAACAAGGTAACTGGCAAACATGTCACCGCTAGTCAGAAAGACACCACAGCGCCCACTGAAAACGTAACGCACGCAGCCTCTAAAATCATGCACACTAGAAGACGGGCAAATAAAAAAAAACAGTGGTGCGCGCGCACCACAGAGGAGCGGGGGGCGAGGGAGCCTGTCTGTGCCGCGCGCTGATGCGCGTCCTAGACACGGACGGGAATGGGCGGAGCAAAGGCGGGACATGCGCCCGCCTTTGCCCAATTGCGTGCTGTCTTTCTTATAAAGACGCACGCAAAGCCCAATAGCCGGGGGAAAAACGAAAAGCACGAGCGTGTGCGATTCCTAGGTCAGTTTCTAAACCCCCTACATGAGGTCTCTCGCTGCGCGAGCAGTGCTACGCACTGCAACGCTAGGCGCGAGACCTAAAAACGACTTCTAAGTAGAGCAGGAGAAAAAAGGTTGTCTGGGGTAAGCAGACAAACTCTGCTGCACGCGCCGAGGGATTAGAGATAACCGAGGGGAATTAAGGTTAAGAGGAAGAGGACTCCTACCAAGCATCATCTCGGTGCGTTGCACTTCTAGAATGTTCCCCGGAGCCGGGTAGCCCGGCACTACCTCGTGTTTCTCTCCTGTCTCCCAGTTTCTCTCCCGTCGTCTCTAGTCCATTAAGGTGCTGGTAAGCTGTACGTGTCACTCACTAACCCTTTTACCACCGACCAAGCTCCCCACTGTGACATTTGTGAACCTGCTGCCTCCGACTCGAACGATAGCCTCCTTATCTGCTTACTAAAGATTTGTGATGGACCTGGAACCATGGCTGACATTTTTTTTATGTTCTATGTATTGAAGTTTTCTCCACTTCTAAGCCTGAATTGTGTGTAATTGGGTACATATGCCAGCTGCGAAACTTGTTTTTCCTGTTAAAGCTCAATAAACATGTTTGAGAATATTTTGAGCAGATGACTGAATGAGGAATTGGAGGAAGATAAATAAAAACACATACCTTTGTCAAAATAAATAGATCAACCAGTGAAGTGAAGGGGAATACAATGGGATGATGGGGTGGGTGGAGTAATGTGTATGGGGCAGGGCCACCCCATACAATTATTTCATACGAGTGACCAGATGGTGTAAGGGAAGGAGGAAGAAAATCTAGCAAGAGGTTCTCCTCCGCATGCACTACTGGAGGTTAGGCTGCTGCAGACTCCAGTGAGCCTACTTCTACATTGGGGTGAGTGGAGGAGACATTTTCTACACTTCTCCGTGAAGGGATGTCAGTGTCGGGGATGTATGTCTATGCCCGTCACCGGGTGCTGGTGCCAGTGGTCATCTTCACTATCTCAGGGTTTGGAAAACGATAAGCTGGATAGGAAGGAAGTCATAATGGAAGTTCTGCACTTTGCACAGCCGGAGTCTTTAGGGTCATGGGTAGGGGTTCTGTTTGTAAGTGCAAAGTGATATCAGAGTGTTTTTTAATAAACAAGAGACTGAACAAGAAACTAGTAGGCAGAATCCTCCAAGATTACATTAGTCTGGAATATAACTGTGTCTTTGACCATGCAGAGTAGGAGAATCTGGGCAGCCATCTTGATCTGAATCTAGAAGTTCACAGGATCCAAGGTAACGAGTGGAATATGCAATACAAGCACAGAGAGCAGCACTATGCTGCAGTATTTGAGCTACAATGTTCTACACAAGCTAGAGTTCATGTAATATTTGGAGGTGTAGTTTAGCATCCCAAGTGTTTTCACAGCCCCAATGTGCCGATACAAAACAACGAACTAATTATCTCAGTGCATGATGCAGAAAATGAAAGGTGTAACACATGGAACTCACGCTCTGCCTGCTGCCTTAGACTGCTAACTCATGGTACCTCAAATCTGAAGTCTGCAGGGCCAAAGAGGGCTGGCTTTGTGCACATCAGAGGGGGTTCAAGCATATTCGACCAAAGCCTCGGCTGCTTCATAAAACCTACAACCATAAACCCGTCTTCTGTTTTCAGTTCATATAGAATGGTGATAGGCAAGCTGCGTTCTATAGATTTGGGGATATAAACGCAAGTGTCCTCAGCTTACTGCTAGAACCCGGGCACGCCTGTGAACCCTGTGGACAAATGTATAAAATGAACAGCATTTTATCAAAGCGCCTACATAAATGGAAGTTACTAAGCTTTCTTTTCTGGTCTGAGGATGACCATTCTGTAAGTGGCGTTTGGCCTGTCCCTATGAGCTTGTAAAACTCTAAAAGTATTAATTCCTTTACTGAGGGCAAGTGGTGGCCCATCGAGAAGAACAGTGGAGCAGTGTTCACCGAGAAGAAGCAAAGTGTTCCTTACGCTCTGTTGGGAGCCAGTGTAGTGCTTGGAAGAGGATCCTCTTAGGGGGTCTCTCTCTCAGGAGTCTATCTACTTGGCAGACCAAGTTAAATGGCACAAGTGACACCTGCTGGAGAAGCATCAGGTTGTAAAGACTTATCTTTAAGAAAGAACAGCACTGGTGCTGTATCCAATTGTAATCAGGAAAACCAAAACTATTTGAATGTAAATATCATGTAGGGACATGAAGTGGTCTGTTAGAGACTACTCTGCTGCTGGATTGGTTTTTCAGTGAATTATATCATTTCCAGCACTCCTCTACTCTTTTCCAAAGTGCTAGATTTGTTTTTGTGAACTTGTGGTGTGACCATGAGAAGCCTATTGTGGTTCTGCCAGATCTGGTATTCAGCCTTTCAACCATCTATGGGGCTCTGCTCCTCTGGCCACATCAGAGTTACCTGCTCACAAAGGGGAGGAAATGGCACTCAAGGCGTGGCAGAAGTCATGCACATCGTATACGCTGCTAATCGTACACAAAGAAATACAGGGGATTTTCTGGTTGGCTTCAGTGTAAGCAGCTCAGTTCTTTGTTGACGAGCAGCTGAAATGGCACATTGGTCTGACTCCCTAAAAACAAACAAATTTAGGAACACATGAACTAGAATACCACTCTGCTGTTTATGTTTAAGGGTACGACCAGGATTGCATCATCAATCCTCAAAGTAAGTCTCCACAAAAAAAGCCAAAGAACGAGGTCCTGGTTCAACTCGTCATCAGATTTTTTAGGTCAGTGTTAGCACACGTCACACAGCAATGTTTAGTAAAACTAGAAATGGGTTGTCCGGCTGGAAACTCACAGCGCATATCATTATAGACGCCACTGGGCTCACTATATGAGGGAAAGCCTGGGTGCCCAGCCCTGAGATCTTAAGGTAGTGATTCCGCAACAGAAAGACTAAGTTACTTATGCGCCCTCGACACTCTCTGTAGTCTTTGGCAAACATAGCACCTAAGAAGGTGTAAGGGGGGGGGGGGGACACACAATGAAGCTAACAATTTTTAGATGTCCAGCCAAAGTTGTGTATTTACAACACTTTTAATAATATCTTATATCTTAAGTATTTTCAATATAAACAGATCAAAATCAACAGAAACCACAAAACAATACAGCAATAGATCACACATGCTGGTGTAATAAAAAGTAATCTCTCAGTAAGGATGGTAATCTTGTGTGCGGTAATGACTACCAGTTAAAGTAGATGCTCAGCACAACACAGTCATTAAAACAAGGCTCTTGGCTAATCACACTGTACAATATCCTCCTTCACAGAGCTTCAAAACACACCCTCAACATAAACCAGCCCAAGTTTGAATAACGCTGCTCCAGGCCACTTGTCAAATATTGCCAACGTGACCAAATGCAGGCATACCAAAAAGTTTTGGAAAGAGAGGACATATTTACAAACATTGTCTACCTTCAAAGAACATGGCCAATTCCTAGCTACACAAGTCTCCTTTCATAGCCATGTTCGAGAGTATTACCTATACCAGAATGTGCTTGGAACCAATATTATATTAATATCCCTGAACCGCCTACTGTCTCTATTAGATCGCCATCCCTGACAGTGCAGGCATGAATATCTCCCACCTGCCCACAAAAGAGGAATTCTATTGCAAATGTTGCACTAATTTGTCTGCTCGCCTTTGGACTCACCGCAATCCTCATCCTATTAGAAGCATAGGCAATTTCTTTTTTTTTTTATACTGGGAAATAGTCAGGTGAGCCCACAACCAACATCTGCCCAACTTCTAAATAATCCCCTTTTCGCTGGTTCCATCTCATGTGACCATTTCCCTTTCCCCGTTTACAGTGTTCTTTATTTTGGGTGGCGGTGAGGGCACTGTGTTAAGTACAGGACATTCAGTTAAAAATGTATTAGTAAATGATTTTGGATGAAGTCAAGGTCTTAGTGGAACACTTTCATCTCTTAGGACTGCCAAAATACATTAGTTTTTTTAATAGGGAATGGACAGTGGGCCTACTTTAGTTACGTTGCTCAATGTACAATGCTTTGTGTCACGTGCAAAATATGGTGTATTTCGACCACCACAGCCAGACGGGAGGATCTTAGTACAGGTTAACTGACAATTATCTGCAGCAATGTCTATAGAACCAAAAAACCCAAAATTATATCGTTCTGCGATCCAAGAGACAAAAAATATATATTTATATTGTTACATCTATTTTGACAAATTGTGCACTGTATGTTCTCATTTTCAAAGTGTCAGAACAAATCGAACCACATTTTTCGTTGATGGAAAAAAGAGGGAACATGAAAATGGACTGCCATGTATAGGTCAAACCAAGACCAGCAGAAAAGCCAACGTGATACACAGGATAATGATATACCTGTTTATGGCATGATTTCCCCTCCCATCCAACAAAGAACGCAGAGACGCTCCCATATTTTATTTACAGACAATGAAGGCTCCCAGCTCTTTAAGAGCCGTCATCGGTCCATTGCTGTTTTCCACATCCGCACTGCAGACCTCTCCACCAGAAAAGGTGTCAGCGGGCAGAAGAGCAACTCTTCCCCTCCCAACGGGACAAGAGAACGCTGTGCTAGATAAAAACAAGCATCCAGCACCACTCCCTGCGCCGCACCTCGAAACCAGCTCCCATGCTAGGTTAGTATGAGGCATGGCATCCGCCTCGTGAAACGCTGGAATGACGCCGATGCTTTCCGACTGCTGACCATACTGGGATGGGCTTTCACCGACAATACAAAGCCTGCTCAACACCACTTGGAAATGAAAAGCGCTGTGCAGACGAAGAGGCAGCTGCACTACCATCAGAATAAAACACAATTCTACCTATCACATTCCCAACCACAGTTACGATTAAAAACCAGTGGTGCGCGCGCACCACAGAGGAGCGAGGGGAAAGTGAGCGCGGCAGCGAGGCGAACGCGCGCTGCTGCGCGTGCTAGACAGCGGTGGGAATGGGCGGGGCAAAGGCGGGACATGCGCCCGCCTTTGCCCAATTGCGTGCTGTATTTAAACGCAAAATCCAATGGCAACCGGCGAAAGCAAAACCACAAGCACGAGCGTGTGGTCCGCTTTCAGAACCCCCTACATGAGGTCTCGCGCTGCGCGAGCAGTGCTGCGCACTGAAACGCTAGTCGCGAGACCTAAAAAAGGGGCAAGTAATGACCGGTGTTGTTACAGACCGATATCTTTGATAGATTCAGCAGTCAAAATCATGTGGTGGGCTATTCTTATTAGGATGACCGCATGGCTAGATGAAAATAAAGCTCTGAGTGACCTGAAGTATGGCTTCCGAGCGGGAAGAAGCACCCTGGATGGGAAATGACCATTATAACGCAGATGTTTTCGCACATGCCATTACAACCAATGTTACAACTCGTGCTCCATTACAATGCGTAGCCTTTACTACACATTTTTATTTTGCTGCGCATACGCCTTTACAACGAATTTTGTTCTAGAGGTATGTATGGTAAAGGCATATGTGTAATAGTAAGGGCATATGCGTGTAGACATCCTTGTTGGTAGGCAATCCACGTCGTTGGAGGAAACTGATAAACTCTTCCGCTTCCTCACAACGACGTGCACCGCCCTTCAGACAATCAGGGAATTGTAAGCGCGCTACTCACCCGTGAGGGTCTCAAAGCTGCCTGCACGAGGAGAGAGATGAGGGGGATTGGGCTTGGGGCTACTATTTTAGGGGTTTGGGTTAAAGAAGGGCTTCGGACAGGGGGAGTGCAGGCGTAGTGTTTTAGGGTTCACAGCTGGGGAAGGGCTGAGTGCCAGGGGGATCGCTTGGGGTTTAGGGCAGGGGGAGGGTATTTTTTTAGGAGGGTAGGGGCCGGGGCGGTGTCGTGCGCCAGGGACCGGCATTAGGGTTCTGCAGCTGGTCGCAGACAGGCAAATTTTACCGCCTGTAATGGGCACTTATGCGCTACTTCTGGGGATTGGGGTTCCCGTCATGTGCTGCTTTCTGTTACCATGTACTGTGGGGTGTAACCATGTCCCGTGGGCAGTGGCGATTGTATGATGGTGCTTCATGATCAATAACCATGCAATAGGTCTTTCATTACTGAAAGTTTGAACTATTGGTGTTGCATTATTATTTGCAACGCCAATAGCTCAAACTTTCAGTAATGTGAGACCTATCTCATTGCAAAAGGTTGTTTTAGTCTGATACGTCTCCTGAGCTCAAAACAGTTAGCTGCTTTCCCACGATTATCTGAAGGTATTCAGGCAGCTTCTTGAACTATTCTTAAATTGTTCTTTTGCTGACCCAAAGCGTTGCTTTAGCGAGACCAGTCTCTACCTTAAACATGTAGACTGATTTTTGAGTCTGAGTTTACGATGTCTAGAAAGTGTTGCAGTATTGCCCTTTTCTGTACTCTTTAAGACCTCTGTACCAAAAGAAGGTATTGATCTTCTTTCTAGGACACTATAGACATGAAGTTCAACGATGTCTTGCATAAGCTTTCTGCTTTGTGGTCTGAAACTTCCTTTGCCTTTCCTCTCAGCATAAAACAGCAATGGATTGCAGAGAACGATACTCTATACTGACAGGGTGGTCGTGTTTATCTTCATCTGCGAGTGGCATGTACAACAGACCAATTGGAGCCCCTTTTGCTGGAGATGGCTGTTACTCTAAGATTTAGTGACATTATTTTATTACCATATGATGATCTCCCGAGTGTCTGCAGTCCGTTAAATGATTTTGGAAGTGTAGTCGGGTAGTTTTTTTTGCTAGGGCGGTCATTAGATGCATGTAGTACAAAAACATACTGTTGCACTCCAGCACATACAGCAGTCCACTCATCACGCCTATTCCTTCTCATTTCCTGTATCTTGGAAGTATGAATGACTTACTGTGCCTGGCTGTGACTTTAACCATCTTTCATAGATGCAGACTTTTATGGTCTCAAAATGTTTTTCTTCACAAGCCACAGGGCGTAGTCAGTTCCCATGTCTGCATAAACATGCCACCTCAGCATGTTTCTGAGTTACTGCGTCCTCATTGTGGTTCTTAGAGGAATTCTTAGCTGCCCAGAATGCATTGTGGTCTCCGTTTCAAATCTTTTTGGTCATGTTTTTCCCTCATGAGAATGTTGGACAATTTTAGACTTTGAATTTGTTGCTTTGTTTATTCTGTTTTGTTTGCTTATACCCTTCGTGATGCATAATCTGTAAAGTGCTCTGATACCCTCGGTGGTCATGTTCGCGCTATATACAACTTTCAAAATAAATAAAATAAATAAATTGTTTTTCAGGTCAGGAACCGTGTGCCTGGATGTCATCAATCAGACCTGGACAGCTCTGTATGGTAAGTGTTAGTAAGGAGGCCTGGTAAAATCGGTCATAATGTTATGTATGAGTCTCCTGCCAAAAACGCACATAATGTTATGTATTTAGCATAGATGTCAAGTGCCACTATACACAGTGATAGGTGGGGTCCGTTTATATAAAGTATGTACGGGTGTAAAAATGGAGCAAATGTTTATTTGCCCCATTGTCATGGCTTGTGTAATGAGCACAACACAAACGATTTGCTCCAGTTTGCTACATAAAAAACAAAGAATTGCACTGGGGCATAATGTGAAGAATATTTGAACCATGGGAAACCTATGTTAAACATCCGTTGGTTCTAAATGATCTCGTTTAAGTACAGTTTTTAATACATGAGCATGATCTGTGAATGACCTTGACTTAAAAAGGAAAATGCTGTTTTTCCTAAAACTTCTTCTGCTTCAAACGTAGTTTCATCTTCTACGTTTTAAAACTTTAGAAATGTAATTGTTGCAAATCTTAAGTGAAAGGTAAAACTAGAGCAATTCTGTTTTCTCTATTTATTTTTCTTGGAATACAAATCTGGATGAATGGGTTGCTGCTTCTTTGCTCCTCTTCCTTCTAAGCAAATAGCAAAACCTGTGCAAAAAGCATTTTTTGTTGGATCCGAACTGCAGATTCCGAATCATTCCACTCGCCACACTGGGGCAGGATACTCTAGCAGTAGCTCCTGTGTACTAACAGGTGGCACTATCCTCTGAGACTCCATTATGCCTCTGGGTACCATGGCAGTGTGTGAAAAAGCGCCACCCCTGAATGCCGACGTTAGTTCCACATTTTCTGTGCCTGAAAATGAGGATCTTGAGTTCCGTCTCTACCGATTTCTGTTTTTCTTTCAATTCTCAAATCATCCTCTGGCTGTGTACAGTGGTATCGTCTTCGAAGATGACCATACTCAAGCCTTATTGTCTGAAGGAGATGCTGAGGACCAACCCACCTGCTTAGGCTGCCTCAGGACCAACCATGACTCCAAGTTGCAGTACAAGTGTTCCTTGATGCACAAGAATGCCATCAGGTTAGGGGAGGCCCGGCTCAATGTCATGGAACATAAGTGAGGTCAGTCTCCGTCATCCTCATCAGGTAGGCCTAAGGCGAAGTCGAAAGATAAATCAAGGCCAGGTTAAGTAACTAACGCAATTGCAGCCGAAGCTCCTCAACATCCAGACGCTCTTGATCCAGGGGAAGATCATTTAAGTGACTATCACATCACCATACTGTCTTAAGTGTCCAACTCAGACCTAATGCTGACATTGACGTCTATGTGCCCAGAGTTCTTCAGGTCATCGTCCCCTCCGCAGCAGGTTATGTTATTTAAGCTTATATAGCGCACGTTTACCCTAGGGTGTCCTGGCGCTGGGCAGGCCTGCTGGTCATCTGTGTGCGGACATTACTGTGAAAAAAGCCAGGTTTTCAACCCCTTTCTGAAGAAGATGGAAAGGAAGCTCATTCCATGCCTTGGAGGTACATGTGATGAAGCTTCTGCCCCCCCAGCTAGCTCTTTTGATCCGAGAAACTTGTAGCTTTCAAGGAGCCCAAGCTGCAGATTTTTTAATTCATTCTTACCTCCTGGTCTGCTAACATTACAGCTACAATTCTGGCACTACTGACTCCAGGTCTGCCACTGACTCCGCTCTTTGATCCAGACCAGTGTTCAGCTACAATCAGTCCAACATAAAGATACACAATTACCAAATCAAATGTTCGGGCTGATGATGGCTCCCCTTCCTCTGTCTCTGCAACAATAATTCAGAAGGATGAAGGACATTTTTAAGTCGGATTCTGGCACCATTTAAGGTCTCAAGCATTCCAACATGATGAATAGGAGGAGGCAGGTAATTTGCTTTAAATTCGTATACCGATGCTGGCAATTATCTCAACTTGCTAAATGCTTTTGACTTGGATACCACTTCGGAGCCCACACAGGAGTCATGTTTCTGGCCCTGACAGAGGAAAATGGCTCATTAGCTGTAATGTTTCACTACGCAACACAAGTCCTGGAATTATGGTTTGCCACAGAAGGGACTAAGGCTAACTTTCCAACATTTTGCTGCCTGTGCTGTCGATCTCTAAGCCTTTGTTGCATTTCAGCAATGCCTTGATTGACTTGGACAAAAACATTTTCAACTCTGGGTGTGAGTCAACCCATTACGAGATGTCACAGGCTAGCTCCAGGTGATTCAAATTTTTTAATGCAACATCCAACCCAGAAAGCCTTGTGATGCAGGTTTCTAGGAGTCAGATGAACCCTAGTTTTTTTCCCTACTTTTCCATCGCACGCAGTCAGAAATAAGCAACACTATGGACATAGAAGTCGTCTTCTGACAGTTTGGTATTACGCTTCCTGAAAGTTGTTGGTCTCCTGGGCTGTTTCGCCCATGCCATTTGGAACAGGGTATGACATATTGCCGGGTTTGCCAGAGGTCATGTCTAATGCAACTGCTCACAGTCCATATTGATCAGGATGCTGCAAAGTATAGTCTACATTCTGGACTGAACAATCCAGATTCTGTTGTCTGTGCTATGGTAACCGAGGACAGCAAAAAAGTGATGGGCACATTGCTTAACTTCATATCAGCCACTGGTGGTTGCCCTGGGCCGCAATCCAGTCCATCACTTTGTCCGTCTTGCCACCTCAGACAGGAACCAGCCATATTCAAATCCACCTTGCACCTACCGGCTCCAGTGGGAACAGTTCAGCCTGAACTGCCAGGCGAGGTCACTTCTGAAGGAGAGCACAGTAATCCCAGACTGGTGTCAGTTTGTAGCCTATTTAAACATCAGTAGGATGCAACTTGAATCCAGCATCCTCATTAGACGACTTGACCGGATGCATTCCATTGGATTCTCAGAGGATACTTAGACTTCCCTAATGGGCTTGCCACTTGACAGAGTGCTGGTCTTTTGCGCAAAGGCTGTTGCAGCCTTATAGAAATTAAGACATGAGAGCTACGGCCCTCTCACTGGTTACTTTTCCCAGCTCCGTCAACAACTACTAAATAGTGGGGTAAAAGGCAATGTACTCTGGTACCAGAGCCTCCACTACCTGCCCCCACTGGTTTTTTAGCAACACGTTAAATGTAAAGGGAGGCTTGAAACACCACAAAGAATCCCCCCTTGGGTAAAAAACACCTATACAACACCACATTCACACGAGAAACCTTATATCACCAACACGTTAACAGTAAACAAAGGATCCAAGAAATAACAAATCAAGTTAGTTCTCAATGAATAGTACAAATTTATTAAATTCAGTATACAATAATTAAAAATTCATCTTAAAACTTCACAGTATATTTCTAACGTTCATCATAAAACAATAATCAAAGAAGCTTTATCAAGTTAAAAAGGATTAGACACATCTTGAGGGCAGATCAATACATACAATTAAAAAAAACAAGACACAAAAAAACATATATGGGAGAACGAGCAGGAACATTGTTTTCAAGTCACAGGTATAGCCACATAATCATACACAGATCAAATGTCAACTCATGAGAGATCTCTCCTTTGTTTTGTACTCAGTAACAGTTGTCCACATCGATTTAAAATGGGCTTCCCTTATCTGTGCATCGACGCGTTTCGGTGGGCACTATGTTTAGGCCAACACCTTCTTCAGTATAATAAAATTGCTCCCAATTTATCAATTACTTTCTCAAGTATCTTAGTGATCACACCTCCTTGGGTGGTCCGTATCTATAGTTGTCACGATAAAATCAGATAAAATCTATCTTCACACTTTTCCAGTATTTAGATAATACCTCCAATTCACAGGCACCTTCCTTGATACTCTTTTGTCTTTACGATCAAACCAGTACCGGAGACCTTATGATTTTTGAGGCAATAGGGAAAATGGTCAATGAGTCAAATCCTTCCCTTAATCACATCAGCTTCTGATTTGTTTATAGTTTATTTCGTCTTAGAAGACTGTTCAAGATCTGATATCTCAGTCCTGCTGAGAAAACGGGGTGTATGCCTCCGTCAAGGGGGGATTCTTTGTGACTTTTTGTCGTATTTGGTACCCCTCCCCTTTGGTGGTTGGGTCCCTCGCTCTCTTTTTGTATACACTTGAAAAACCACCTGTTTTTATCAGTAGCGATATTGATTGAACAATATTGGTCCATATCAATTCATAGTCCATAAATCCCCAATAAACCAGTGTTTTTCATAGTAATCTTTATTGCTAAATACTTGCGTCCAGACAATACAGTTTAAAATCTTCTTAAATGCAATATCTTTGCTCCTACAGCAGACGCGTGTTTAGAGTAAGACCTCTTCCTCAAGGCTTAAAATGTGTCCATGAAATCATTCACTTGTTTGAAGGAAATTAGTTTCCTGCAATTTCTCAGCCATCCACATATAAACAGCATTCCTTTTTATTGGTGTTTGATTGTTAATTCAAAGTGAGTTCATCATTTTTGACTACATTATCCCGACACCCAGCAGTGGTATCAGCTACACCTATTAGATGGCACCATAGCCTTACACTACACAATTCCTTCAGCAAAACATGAGGATGCGAGGATACTTGAAGGATCTCCCTTATTGCCAGCAAGAACCCTCTCAGCCTGTCTACTAGCCTATGCTGACTTTTCGTGATGGCAGGGGCGAGGAAGTTCCCAAGAAAAAGGCCAATAGCAGCAACACTCCTCATCCTCTTCTTCACCAGGCGTTGCTGTCAAACCTCTTTAGTTCACAATCCAATTTTACGGTAACCCTGTTAGGTGGCAAAATCCAAGATTGCTCACCTTACAGACATTCCCTAACACTGGAACAGTGAGTCCTTCAGTTATCCAAATTGGTTATGTTCCGTTTCTGGATGCATCCTCCCTGGTTAGTCTTGGACATTGGGAGATCACGCCACAATTCTGTCAAAGGAAGTGATGTTGGTCATCAAAGGTGCAATTGAACTCTAGGTGGAGAAAGGGCGGGGGTGTTCTGGTCCTCAAGAAGTTCAGAGGACTAAGACTTCTAGAACTCACTTTTGAGCTTCTCAATAAGTTCTAAATGGTGATGCTTGCTCAAGTTGACCCAGCCCTGGATCCCAATGACTGGATGCTGTCCATGGAGTGTAGAATGCCTACTGTTCGAGGCATGTGAGCTGTAGAGCTCACACTTTGCATTAGATCGCCATCTGGTGTTGGGCTCGGATGCTTGTACTTTGTTGTTGTCTTCGAAGAAGTCTTTTGTAGTCATGTGATAGGTGACTCCTCCTTTGGACAATAGTGCGCATGGGCATCGACTCCATCCTCAGATTGTTTTTTTCCGCCATCGGGTTCGGATGCAACTTTCGACACTCCGGTTCGAAACTTTCTTCTACTCTTTTTCAAAACTTCAAATACAACTTCTATCGATATCAACATCAACGCGTCTCTTCTTCCATCCCCTTTCCAGTCGTCGACGCGGGCCGCTGGGCCCATCGACGCCGTAAGGCCTACAGCTAATGGAAAGGATGCCCTTTCGAAAATGCCCCCAGTGTGGAGCAAAGTTCCCCCACAGTGACCATCACAAGGTCTGTAACCTGTGCCTCTCGCCCGACCACAACGAGGCCACCTGCCCAGCTTGCACCTCCTTCCGCTCCAAAAAGACCATTCGGGATCGTCGAGCTCGAAGACACGTTATGGCGCAACGGTCCGCTCCAGAACCTGTCGACATCTTCAACGAGGGCCCCGATGTCCCGGAGGAAGATTCCAAAGACCTGACCATCGTGTCGGAGGCAGAGGACTCAGACGGTTCCATCACTCCTGGGCAACGAGTGAGTACTACTGCCCCTGCCCCAACCCCCCCATCAAAACAGAAGGCACCGGTCAAGACTTCGCCTGCTGGCCCCAGTCGCGACCGAAAACATGCTTTGGACGCCCCGCCTTCCGGCTCGGCACCGAACAAAAGACTAAAGCCTTCCAGTTCCTCGGTACCGACCAAGCCGCATGTATCAGTTCCACCGGCACCGTCGGCGCCGAAGCCAAAGGAACACTCGGCTCCGAAATCCACCTCGGTCCCAAAACCCGCCTCCAAGCATGCGGATAAGTCGGCGTCGAAACCAAGGCTCCACGACACAGCCCCTAAGCCAAAGCTGTCGGAGCCCATTGCCAAGCTGAAGGACTTTTCCACGCCTTCCAAGGCCAAAGAGCACACAAAGCAACCATCACCGCGCTCGGAACCGAAAAAGTCGGCGCTGAAGCCAAATCTCCAGGAGGAGGAACTGTTTCAACCAGATCCTATCGATCCTAAACAACAAACTTTACATTAACCCTAAAACTGGACATGTCACTACTGTGCCACGCCACGAGCCCGTCCCTGTCAAAAAGGACGACTCTGCTACTTCCCCTATGCCTCCTTCTTCCCCTGTCCTTCCACCGAACACCCCTCCTCTCTACATCCCTGTTACACCGCCTCAGCCTGTAACATCTCCAACACATGACTATCAGGACAACATGGGGGATGGTGGTGACCCTGATGACGTTTTCCCAGACCCAGATGACCCACCACAGGACGATTGGGGCTACAACGATCCCATAGACCTTCCAGACCTCCCAAGCCCTCCACCATATCCCACAAAACCATCTCCCCCAGATGATAATATTGGTTTTGGGCAACTTATTCACAGGGCTGCTGTCTTTCATGGGGTGCATATACACACCTACCCACCAGAGGAAGATTTCCTCTTAGATACCTTCGAACAGTCTCAAAGAACTGTACAGACGTTGCCCATGATTAAAGGAGTCATCAAATATGCTCCTGAGATATTTAAAGATCCTGTACGGGCCAGGATTCTTAACCCTAGGATCGACAAAAAATATAGACCTGCCCCTGATGACCCTGCCTACATCAAAGGCCAGCTCCCTCTTGACTCCTTAGTCGTCTCCAATGCTCGTAAACGGGCTAATTCTCAGACTTCAGGTGACGCTCCGCCCCTGATAAGGAGTCAAAATTGTTGGATGCCTCTGGCAAGCGAGTGGCTGCGCAAGCCACCAATCACTGGCGCATAGCCAACACCCAGGCACTGCTGGCAAGATACGATAGGGCCCACTACGACCAGCTAGAAACCCTATTGCAACACCTCCCTGACCAGTACAAGACGCAGGCAAATGATCTCATTCAGGAGGGCAAATTAATCTCCAATGCGTCCATTAAGTGTGCCCTTGATGCGGCCGACACCGCCGCTAGGTCTGTTAACACCAGCGTACTCATCAGAAGGCATGCCTGGTTACGCATTTCAGGCTTCAAGCCAGAGGTTCAAACCACCATTTTAAACCAGCCGTTTAATCAGAACCAACTCTTTGGTCCGGCTGTAGACACGGCACTTGAAAAAATGAAGAAGGACACTGATACTGCCAAATCAATGGGAGCATTGCAGTCTCCACAACAACGTGGCTCCTTTCGCCGCTCCTTCTACAGAGGAGGCTCTAGGAACACCAACACAGACAATTCCTCTTCTTACAGAAACACCACCCAAACATCTCCCAATAGGGGATACTTTAGAGGTGGTTACCGAGGCAACAACAGTAAGGGCAGAGGCCGAGGTAGTACCAACACCCGTACCTCCCCACTCCTAAACAGTGACTTCCCTCCACTTCCCCCCACCATTCCACTCCTGTCGGGGGACGACTAGCACAGTTCCTACCTGTCTGGAACTCCATTACAACAGACAGGTGGGTGAGACAAATTATCCAACATGGTTACTGCCAGGCAGCGTCCAATGTCCGCGGACCATCTCATGCTTTTAAAGCAAGAAGTTCTTTCCCTGCTTCAAAAGCACGCCATAGAGCCAGTCCCTCTAAAACACCAGGGCACAGGGGTTTACTCCTGTATTTCCTAATCCCCAAAAGGATGGGACTCTAAGGCCCATTCTACACCTCAGACCCCTCAATCAGTACATGCATTCGGATCATTTTCACATGATCACTCTCCAACAAGTGCTTCCCTTACTACAACAAGAGGACTTCCTTGCCACACTAGACCTCAAGGACGCCTACTTCCACATTCCCATACATCCTGCTCACAGGAAGTATCTAAGGTTCGTACTCGATGGACAGCACTACCAGTTCAAAGTACTTCCATTCGGAGTCACCACTGCTCCAAGAGTGTTTACCATATGCCTTGCAGTAGTAGCAGAACACCTACGAAGACAGCAAATACACGTCTTCCCATACCTGGACGACTGGCTCATCAAAGCCAGATCATTCAACCAGTGTGTCCAACATACTCATCAAACTATACAAACACTACACAACTTGGGGTTTACAATAAACTACACCAAGTCTCACCTCCAACCATCCCATATACATCAATATCTAGGAGCCACAATAAACACTTCCACAGCCCTAGCTTATCCCAGCCCAGCCAGGATAGCCAGTATACAAACCCTCATCACCAGGTTTCAAATACAACACTCTCTCCCAGCCAGAGTATTCATGCAACTAATCGGCATGATGGCATCTTTCATTTTCATCGTCCCTCATGCAAAACTTCAAATGCGTCCCCTACAAGAGTGTCTAGCGCACCAATGGAACCAGGCTCACGGACAACTTACAGATCTGGTGTTGGTGGACAGCCGCACACATCGCTCTCTGCAGTGGTGGAACACAAAAAATGTGTCCAAAGGGCGGCCGTTCCTAGAGCCTGTTCCACAAATAGTACTGACAACGGACGCATCACTCACAGGATGGGGTGCACACCTGTTAGATCATACAACACAAGGCAAGTGGACCACTCAACAAAAGCTGCTCCACATCAATCATCTGGAGTTACTAGCTATATTCCTAGCTCTCAAATCCTTCCAACTCCACGTACAAAACAAGGCTGTCCTGATCCGAACAGACAACATCACAGCCATGTACTACATACAAAAACAGGGGGGGACACACTCTCCACAACTGTCCCAACTGGCACAGGACATTTGGAGGTGGGCCATTCCACAGAACATATACCTTCTAGCAGAACACCTACCAGGAGTTCACAATCAGATTGCCGATCTGTTAAGTCGACAGACACAACAAACTCACGAATGGGAACTACATCCACAAGTTCTTCTACCGTTTTTCCGCATGTGGGGCCAGCCAGACATAGATCTGTTCGCCACACAACAAAACGCAAAATCCCCAACCTTCGCCGCCAGGTTTCCACACCCGCAGTCCAAGGGCAATGCGATATGGATGAACTGGTCCGGCAGATTTGCGTACGCTTTTCCACCACTACCACTCCTTCCACTTGTGGTACGCAAGCTCCGACAACAGTCTCTAAAAATGATCCTAGTAGCTCCCACATGGGCACGCCAACCGTGGTTCACCACACTGCTAGAACTATCAGTAGTCCCATATCAAAAACTACACCTCTCCCCATCAATGCTAACGCAGAGCCATGGAGAGATAAGGCACCCAGATCCATCCCAACTCAACCTTGCGATCTGGCTCCTGAAGTCCTAGAATTCGGTTACCTTAACCTACCGGCAGACTGTATGAACATTATTAAAGAGGCTAGACGCCCTACTACCAGAGCTTGCTATGCAGCAAAATGGAAAAGATTCGCTATTTACTGTACTAACAATAATATCCAGCCATTACAGGCCTCCACGCCAAACATCATTTGCTACTTACTACATTTGCAAAGATGTAATCTTGCTTACTCATCCATACGTCTGCATCTAGCGGCCCTTGCTGCTTACCTACAGAACAGGCAACACTTATCACTCTTTAGAGTCCCAGCCATTAAAGCCTTTATGGAAGGCCTTAAACGGATCATACCTCCCAGATTACCACCTTCCCCAGTGTGGAATCTTAACATAGTACTTACTAGGCTCATGGGACCACCATTTGAACCCCTGCATAAATGTGAACTTCAATTCCTTACATGGAAAGTCGCGTTCCTAATTGCAATCACCTCTCTCAGGAGAGTGAGTGAGATCCAGGCTTTAACTATACAAGAGCCCTTCTTACAAATACATCATAACAAAATAGTTCTCAGGACAAATCCAAAATTCCTTCCAAAAGTCATTTCGCCTTTCCACCTTAACCAATCTGTAGAACTACCCGTGTTTTTTCAAAACCCAGATTCTGTAGCAGAAAGAGCTCTCCACACCCTGGATGTCAAAAGAGCCCTAATGTATTAATTACATTGACAGAACCAAATCATTTCGTAAAACAAAACAATTGTTTGTAGCTTTCTCTCCACCACATAAGGGTAACCCCATCTCAAAAGCTGGGATTGCAAGGTGGATTGTTAAATGTATCCAAATAGGCTACCAAAAAGCCAAACGCACATTATCAATTCCCCCTAGAGCGCACTCAACACGCAAACTAGGGGCTTCCATGGCATTCTTAGGGAACATCCCCTAGAAGACATATGTAAGGCAGCCACATGGTCTACAACACATACCTTCACTAAACACTATTGTGTTGATGTGCAAGCCAAGCAACAAGCTTCTGTGGGCCAAGCTGTCCTTAGAACACTTTTTCAAACTACTGCAACACATACAGGTGACCACCGCTAGGGAGATACTGCTGTACAGTCTATGCAAAGTGTGAGCTCTGCAGCTCACATGCCTCGAACGGAAAATGCTACTTACCAGTATGCATCTGTTCTTGGCATGTAGAGCTGCAGATCCTCACACGCCCACCCACCTCCCCGGGACCTGTATGTGTTCCAGTCCTATCTTATTTAGATATACACACATGGACATCCTTTTCTACTAACTCCATCACTCCCCATTATGGCGAAAAACAATCTGAGGATGGAGTCGATGCCCATGCGCACTATTGTCCAAAGGAGGAGTCACCTATCACATGACTACAAAAGACTTCTTCGAAGACAACAATAAAGTGCAAGCATCCGAGCCCAACACCAGATGGCTATCTAATGCAAAGTGTGAGGATCTGCAGCTCTACATGCCAAGAACAGATGCATACTGGTAAGTAGCATTTTCCTTCTTGTGCTAGTCCTGAAGTTCCACAGGAAGTATCTGTGTGTTGTGGTGTGACTAGACCACTTCCAGTTTACTGTACTGATCTTTGTCTTTACATAAGCCTCTTGAATCTTTACAAAGCTCAAGCTCGGGGTTGCAGCACATCTTTGTAGGACCGGACTACACTTTTTCCTTTATTTCGACAATTGGCTGCTGAAGATATGCTCACTGCTGCGAGTCTTGACCATCTACCAACAATGGTCTCCTTACTGTCCACCTCTGTTTTTTTCTCCATCCAGCCAGTGCACTGGTTTCCCTTTATTGTGACAGTTCTTAACACAGTTGCCCTGAAAGTCTTGCCGCCTCCGCTACACATCTGGAAAATTCAGGCTAAAATTCAAATTTTTCAGACTTGAGCTTTTGTTCGTCCTTGATAGTTCTGAGGCTACTTCAGCTCTTGTCTATGTGCACCCTGCTGGTGCCTCCCACCTGTTGGTATATGCAGGGCCTGCAATAGAATCCAAGGCTGATGGTGAACCCAGACTGGGAATACCTTTTGGACCGAATCTGCATTTGGCAAGGCAGCTCACCACTTTCTGTTGTGGATGACAGATGCCAGTCTGACGTGCATCAAGCATTTTTCCTTGCCATTTCTAGGTCTGACAGTTGTGATGGATGTGTTTATATCCGGGTCGAGGAGATGACCTGGACGAGGAGGAGATCAGAGGTCTCTGGTCTCAGAAGGAGTTCCACCACCACAATTCGCTGGTGCTGCAGGCGACCACACTGCCCTTTAAAAGCCTTTCTTCCTTCTATCAAGAGTAGATCTATCTCGGTGCAGATGTACAACATGATTGCCATATGGTACTGCAACAATCGGGGCACAGTGGTGTCTCTTGCTCTGGCTGGAGGCCGTGAGGCTTTGGCAACGGCTGCCATTTCATATGATTTCCTTTGTGGTCAGTCAGCTAATGGGATCCCTCAGCATCTGGCCAGACTAACTCACCAGCCGATCCAGATGTAGCGTCTGCAGCCAGAGGGTGTCACAGGGTGTCTTCAGACAGCTAGGCATACTGTCAATACTAATTTGCTACTTCCAAAAATACTTTTTGTTTAGCATTTTACTTTCTGGAGTCTCCCTCTTAAGGGCCTCTGGCCTCCTGTACGCTTTTCTACCTCTTGCGGGTCCTGAAAAAAAGTCAGGGTGGGCCAGACAGAGCTGGTTCTGGTGGCCTGAGATTGGGCCAAGAGTCTATGGTATTTTGAACTGCTGAACCCGATAGTCCACACTTTCATGTGTGGAGATTAAGTGGAACAACTGAGGTGGTTTATCATTTTCCAGCCTTCCACCAAATCAGTTTATTCACACCACTGATTTAAGTTTGTCATCTGGTGCACCAGGTTGTCCCGCCGCAGGCTAGATTATCTTTTGAGAACCTTTGGGCACTGTTAAGGATTACCTACCAGGGCTTAAAATGTACATGTCAGCCCATTTGGTCTTTATTCATTTGCTTGATTTTGAAGCATTTTCTAAAAGATTTTACATATTTTCCCTCCTTCCCCCTTCATAATAATGTAATGGGACTAACCTTTTTGAATGTGTGCTCCTTTTGGGCCTCTTCACAGTTGTACTGTGAGACTCTTAACTTTAAAAACCATGTGTCCGAGGCATGTGTGCTGTAGATACACATGCTTTGCATACTCCTGCCATCTAGTGTTGGGTCCAGATGTTTGCAGTTTGTTTTTCTTCGAAGAAGTCTTTCCAGTCATAAGGTAAGGTGTCTCCTCCTTTCGGTGATAGTGCGCATGGGCGCATTGTTAGATTGTTTATCTGAAAGAGACTATTAGTTATGGATTCCTCACCTTAGAATCACCCCCAGGAATCAGACTGGATCCGGAAAATTTTTCTTCAGCAGTACCCCTGCGCGTCGGTCGACTCTGCATTCGTCGTTGGTGTCGTGATCGCCAGAATGACGTCGTGGTATCTACTTAGACGCCGCCCCTGCACGCTGACGTCAGTTCTTTCTTTTTTCGCGCCAGCCAGCGCAGATCCGGAGAGAGCGGTACCTAGAGTCACTTTTTGACACTCTTTTCGACTTTTTGTCGACTTCTTTTCGAGCGGTTTGACTCCTGGTGCACAGGGATGTTACATCGGCGGACCGGCTTCAAGCCTTGTAGCTCTTGCAACAAGCTGATGTCGGTGAAGGACCCCCATCTCGTGTGTCTGTGGTGTCTGGAGCGCGACCACAACCCGAAGTCTTTTTGGGAGCAGTCCTGAAAGCTTCCGGAGGCCCGGCAGTCGGCTCCGCACCGCTCGAGGTCCCGGTCGAGAGGGAGATCGCAGGACCGGTCGCGGAGCCATCACCACCACTCCTTGTCGAAGTCTTCGTCTTCGGGTGAGTCGAAGCACAAAAAGAAGGCGTAGAAGCACAGTCTCTCTTCGCTTTCTCCCCGTCCGTCGGCCGGCGCGACGTGGGATGCAGATGGTAGTCGTCCGGCTCCGCCCTCGGAGCCTGTTGGGTCAACTCCGAGCCTCCCTCACTTCCCGGGAGCCGGAGCGACCCCTGCCCAACTTCGTTGTTTTTACAAAGCCCTCCACTCTATCTTTGGGCAGCCCGACTCTGCTGGCGCGCCTTCGGGCCCCGCGGACTCGGCTGGGGGCTCTAGGCCTTCGATGCCGGCGGCTTCGGCGCCACAGGGCCACCAGGGATCCAGGCCTGGATCCGGATCGGTGCCGGTCAACCTTACGACACCTCTCCCGGCGCCGAATCTATTGACGACACCTCCGCCCCCTCCGACGCCGGTTTATCCCCAACCGACGTCGACCCCAGCCTACCCCTCGACGTGGAAACTGAGCCGGACCGCCGTCGACCGGTACTTTTGTACCCCTGTTCTCCCCTGGTGTTCACTATCTCCCTGAGTGGCTACCAGAGGAGGGTGAGGACTGGGAGGGGTCTGTTGACCCTCTTGCAGACCAGTTTGAGGAACCGGACTGGAGAGAGCAGTTGGGTGAGGCCAGTGGTCTGGACACCTCTCCAGACCTTGGCATGCTATCTCCCCCCTACAGTGGCTACGGAGGAGGGTGCCTCTTACGCTGTGGTGTTTCGTAGGGCGGCTGAGGCCTTGAACCTCGAGCTTCCTACGGTGGCGGTCAGGACTAACCTCCTGACCGAGGTGTTTCAACCGGCAGCGGCCTCTTCGGAGCCCCTGCTGCCGTTCAATGAGGCCCTCATGGACATCTTTTAGGGCACTTGGTCCAAGCCCAGCACAGGGGCCCCTGTGGATAAGATGATTGCCCGATGCCACCGCCCGGCCCCAGGCGACTCCATTTTCCTTTACCAACACCCTACCCCCGAAGCTTCTACTTCCAAGGGCGCATTCCCTACCGCTCCACCTGATAGGGAATCCAAGAATCTGGACCATCTTGGGAAGAAATGTTTTTTTCCACCAGCTTAGGACTGCGTCGGTGAACACCGCATATCTCTTGGGCCGTTACTCCCATTCTGTGTGGGACACGGTCGAGCAGGTGCTGCCACAGTGCCCGGAGGAGGTCCGGGCCGTGCTCTCCCGTGCAGTTGCCGAAGGGAGAGACGCAACGAAGTTCGCCATACGATGTGGACTGGACACCGCCGACTCGCTGGGCAAGACTATTTCAACGTCGGTAGCCCTGAGACGCTATGCCTGGCTGAGGTCCACTGGCTTTTCGGGTGATGTCCAATCTACGCTTTTGGACATGCCCTTTGATGGCCGTCGCAAAGCAGACAACGCACTAGAGCGCTTCAAGGACTCCAGGGCCAAGGCCAGGTCCTTGGGCCTCGCTTCCACCTCTCGACCCGCGCAGTCTGCTTTTTGCCCATTTCGTGGCTACGGAACGTGTGCCCCGCCACGTTCCGTCCAGAGCCACAGGCCTGCGCAAGCTGTCCAGCCTCTGCGCAGCCGGGCGGTGGTCTGGGGCAAGCAGGCGGGCCAGTCTTACCAGCGCCCCCTCTGCAGCAGCCTCCAAGCCCTCCTAGTCCTAACTTTCAGGGCCACCAAATACCAGTGGGGGGCAGGATTCGCCTTCACCTCCCCCACTGGCTGAACATCACGTCGGACAGGTGGGTTTTGCAGATAGTCCGAAGGGGCTACTCCCTCTCCTTCGAGACTACCCCTCCATCCATGCTGCCTCAATTCCATTGCATGTCGGAGGATCACTTGGCCCTTCTCCGCCAGGAAGTTATGGCTCTCTTGGCCAAGGGAGCCATCGAGCGAGTTCCTGCCCCAGAAGTAGGTCGTTGTTTTTATTCCCACTACTTTCTGGTGCCCAAGAAGGACCAGGGCCTGCGTGTAAATAAAATGTAAATCCAGTACTTGTATAGCGCACAAATCACCCCCGAAGGGGTATCTCGGAGCTGGGGGCAGTTGGGAAGATTAAGCGAGCTATTGCCCAGAGTCGCATGGTGCTTTGCAGACCCCTGCCGCCGGAGCCAGGGATCGAACCGTGATCCCCAGCGTCAGTCGCCCTGGCCGCGGCGCCACACCTCTCCCCTGCGTGCTATCTTGGATCTCAGGAACGTCGACTGTTTCCTCCGGAAGGGGAAGTTCAAAATGTTGACATTGGCTCAAGTCCTGTCTGCCCTCGACCCTGGAGACTGGATGGTAGCGTTGGACTTGCAGGATGCTTATTTTCACATCCCCGTCCTGCCCGCCCACGGGCGTTACCTACGGTTCACGGTAGGCCACGAGCACTTTCAGTTTACCGTGCTCCCCTTTGGCCTTACCAGCGCCCCTCGGGTGTTCACGAAAGTGATGGCGGTGGTCGCAGCTCATCTGTGCAGATCAGGGGGTTCCAGTCTTCCCCTATCTCGGCGACTGGCTGTTGAAGGCGGGCTTGCCCCAGGCAGTCGTTTTCCACCTCCAGACTACGGCCGAACTCCTGCATTCACTGGGGTTTACCATCAATGTGCTGAAGTCGCACCTTGTTCCCTCTCAGAAGCTCCTTTCATCGGAGCGGTTCTGGACACAGCAGTTTCAGGCTTATCCTCCCGAGCAGCGAGTCCGGGATATTCGGGCTATGATTCCGATCTTTCAGCCTCTATCCCGGTTTTCGGTCACAATGACCCTGAGGCTACTGGACCTCATGGCCTCCTGCATCCTGCTGGTGGATTATGCCAGGTGGCATATGCGGGCTCTGCAGTGGGACCTGAAGTTCCAGTGGGCACAGCATCAGGGGAATATTTCCGATTGCGTCCAGATCTTGGAGGGCACTGCACACCAATTGCAGTGGTGGCTGACGAACCAGGATTGGGTCCACGGCAGGTCCCTCTCCCTTCCCCAACCAGATTTCACAGTGGTGACGGATGCATCACTTCTGGGGTGGGGCGGCCACATGGGAGAGGCGAAGACCAGAGGCCTCTGGTCTCCGGCGGAGTCGGGCTCTATATCAACCTTCTGGAGCTCCGGGCAATTCGTCTTGCACTGAAGGCATTCCTTCCTTCTGTCAAAGGAAGAGTAGTGCAGGTGATCACGGACACCACCACCATGGTGGTACGGTAGCAAACAGGGCGGGGTGGGGTCGTGGACCCTATGTCAGGAGGCTCTTCGCCTTTGGACATGGCTGGAACATCCGGGCATGTCCCTGGTGGTTCAACACCTGGCAGGTTCTCTGAACGCCAGGGTGGACGAACTCAGCCGCCGGTGCATGCTGGATCACGAATGGCGTCTTCACTCGGAGGTGGTGCAAGGTCTCTTTCAGCGGTGGGGAGAGCCTTGGTTAGATCTATTCGCCACCAAAGAGAATGCGCAATGTCAGCAGTTCTGCGCGTTGGAATTTCCAAGGCGGCACTCGCTCGGCGACGCTTTTCGTCGCGAGTGGAGTTGCGGTCTTCTATACACCTTTCCGCCTATACCACTTCTGCCCAGAGTGCTGAAGAAGATCAAGCGCGACCGGGCCCAAGTCATTCTTGTGGCTCCGGACTGGGCACGAAGAGTCTGGTATCCTGAGCTCTTGAACATGGCCATCGATCCTCCGATCAGACTGCCCTTTCGGGAGGCTCTTCTGTCGCAGCAGCAGGGGACGATCCTCCATCCGAACCTGTCCAGCCTCCACCTCCTTGCGTGGAAAATGAGCGGCAACAGTTGACAGCTTTCGACCTTCCTCCCGAAGTCTGTAACGTTATCTTGGCAGCCAGGTGTCCCTCCACCAAAACGGTACACGCCTTTAGATGGAACAAATTTGTGGCATGGTGCGCAGCAAAGGCTGTGGATCCACTTCTGCCCCTCTTTCAGAGGTTCTCCTCTTCATTCTTTCCTTTGCCCAGCAGGGCTCTGCTCTGGGCACTCTCAAGGGCTATCTCTCGGCCATTTCGGCCTTTCTTCGCCTTCCAGATCAACCTTCTCTTTTCAAGTCCCCTATTGTAAATCGTTTCCTTAAGGGCATTACTCACTTGTTTCCTCCTATTCCTTTCGTAATGCCCCAGTGGGACTTGAACCTGGTTCTGACCTATCTTATGTGCGCTTCTTTCGAGCCACTACATAACTGTCCTCTCAGACTTTTGACACTCAAAACTGCCTTTTTGGTTACCATCACTTTTGCTCGCAGGGTGAGTGAGCTTCAGGCTCTTTCTTCCAAACCTCCTTTCCTGGCTGTTCATCCGGACAAGGTTGTCCTTCGCACTAGGCCTTCTTTCCTTCCCAAAGTGGTTACCTCTTTCCACATAGGACAGACCATCACTTTGCCCACCTTCTTCCCGCCCCCGCATCCTTCTAAAGAAGAGGAGAGGCTCCACCGTCTGGATCCAAAACGTGTGCTTTCATTCTATCTGGATCGCACACAAAAAATCCGGGTGGATGACCAGCTCTTTGTTGGCTATGTGGGCACCAAGAAAGGTTGGGCCATGCAAAACGGACCATTTCTCGATGGGTCTTTCTTTTCATCAAAATCCGTTATTCCTTAGCGAAAAAGGAACCTCCAGTAGGGCTGCGCGCCCATTCCACCAGGGTGACGGCGGCCACTACTGCTTTGGGACGTTGAGTCCCTCCTTCATGACATCTGCCAGGCAACTACGTGGGCTTCATTGCACACGTTCACTAAACATTACTGCCTGGACAGCCAAGTCCGGAGAGACTCCTTCTTTGGTTGTTCAGTTCTCCAGGACTTTCTGGTGTGAACTTAGTTCGCAGACCCACCTCCGGGGTTGGTATTGCTGGGGTATCTATTTTAAGGTGAGGAATCCACAACTAATAGTCTCTTTCAGATGAGCAAGTTACTTACCTTCAGTAACGATATATCTGTAAGAGACATATATTAGTTATGGATTCTTCACCGCCCCATCTCTTTTGCTGGAACTGTGCATCTATAATTTCTAACACGCCTGGTATTTTTGAATTTTTCAGTTATTGTGCAGTCATTTTCACAATCATTTTAAATTAAAATCACCTACATATTTTGTTACCGTTGTTTTAGGATCTTTTTACATCTGTCTGCAGATTCGTATTCAGTATCCTAATCGGCAAAAGAGTAATCTCCAAAACGTTTTAAGATATTCTGTAATCAAGCAGTTTTAGTTTGATGCAACAAGGTGGGTGTAAGTAGTGTGTCCTTGCTGATATACATTGACCAGTGATTTACTGTTTGGTGGATTTATAAGTATATTTCTAGTCAATCTGTGTTGCTTTATGTGGGTGATAGGATTAGTTTCTGAAGACCCATTTCAGAGGGCTCTGTCATAGTTTGCTGTGCTCCTGAAAGATATCATTTTTCCTTCCCAAGCCAGGGAGGCTTCAGGGTTACCTTTTTTGTAGTTTTTCGATGTGCAGAGCCTCTCCCTCCAGGTATGTCCAATATTCCAGTCTTTTGCGCCATTCTTCTCCTATTGCTCTCCAGTTTTGAGGTACGCATCTCTTGGCCACTGTCAAGGCAAAGTAGAGAAGTCTCTTTCCCAGTTTTTTTCTTGAGGTGGGGGACAGAGACCCAGCAAGCCTATTTCTGGTTTAAGGACATGATGTTCTACTGAGTGTCGATTTCAGAGTGTTTGCTACTTTTTCCCAAAACTGTGCTCTTTTGGGACATGCAAACCATGCAGTTAAAAATATTCTCTGGCATGCCACGTCTGGCACATTACATAGACAACATAGGATGTATTTTGGACTTGGGTTATCAAATATGTCCTGTACAAGAAAATGAATTGTTGCAATTTAAATCGGGCGTTTCTCATTACCCCCTGGTCATTTTGTAGTATTGCTTTCAGATATCTCTCTCTCCCCACTCCTGGTGCCTATCTGCCACGCAGTCCTGTTAGGTTAGTTTATATTCCGAAAGTAGTGCTCTATAAAGAAATGTTACTGTCTTTTTCCTAGTCAGTTTAACATCTGTAGGACACTGAACTCAGGCGGGCCAGTGGGGATGTTGCCTCCCAGGGAGGTGTGCAAGGACCTCACTAATGTACCGCATCATAAGAAGAGTCCTCTCGGGATTTTGTGATCCTGATTGAAATTGCTGAAGCTCATTAAGGTACGTACCATACCTACAGATCACCCAATGCCAGGATTCCATAGTAGCTAAATTTACGCAAATCTTTTGCACATATGGCAGTCAGTGCCACTAGTGGGACCTCGAGGGGATATACCGACTCACATTACCTGTTATTGAGGCATCGCATCCAGCAGTCTCACACTTTGAGCAGTTGCCATTGATTTGAGCATTACCAGAAGTGTCCTAATGTCAGGGAGTTTGACTTATGCAATTATCAATTGTGTTTCAGCTACCAGGGACTGTGCTAGCAGTTTGACTGCTCGTTGCAGTTGTGCTGCTATGTATTAGAGCGCTTAATCTGGGACGCTCAGTCCAGTGAGGGGATCTGGAGTGTCCTAAGCACCAACCTATTTCTGATGGATACTTTTAACCACAGATTACTTGCCTTGTGAATACCCCCAGGTGCCATACTGTATCCAGAGACTTTTTATACCATTGCTCCTGTGTACCAGCAGGTGGCCTTGTGTGGCTTCACATTGGTTTCGTCCCACCCTGTAATTGACATCAGAGCGGCATATAAACACCACCCCTGTGCGCTGATGCCAGTTATTTTATTTCAATGCCTTTGGGTGCGGATCCGGAGCTCACGATCATACTTTTTTTTTATTGTCATTGAGTTTTTCCTCCAAATGTTTTACCAGTGTTCAAGGAAACATATACAAGCTTTCGAGCCTGTTCCTGAGAAAGATCTTCCTTGCATTCAATATCCTCACCTAGGTCAAAGTCCAAAAAGCAACATGAGGCAGGGTTCTTCCCCATCTCGCCCTTCTCGGCCACAGTAGACGCGCGGATGCCTAGGTGCCTCTCGGACTCCTTCCAAGGAACCGGCTCGCCAGCTTGTTCCAATACACCCTGAATTTCTGGGTCCGTTGGCAACGTTGCTACAGATAGAGACTTTCAAAGAAGCCTTGTTGCGCATATTCTCCACTCCTCCTGCTCCCTCTGGCATGCCTTTGGGCCCCACTGATCTGAGGATTAATCCATGCGTATTACCATTTGAGGATTCATCACACTCCTCGACTTTGATTCTGGTGCTTAGATCCATGCAGGTTCCTGCCATGTCAATGCCTCCAGAGCAGGACCCAATTGTTTTGTCTGCCTCTGAATCACATTCAATCAGAACTTGACTGAAGTTGCATCCCGATGCAACTGGCCCAACCTCATTCAGACTCACATAGGACATTGCCACTACTTAAGAGTCTCCAACAAGCACTCTACTACCTTTTTGAATCAGATTCTAAACATAGCCAGCATGGCTTGGACGATGATTATGTTGATGGCTGGAATGATGCATCCCAATACTGCGATGACAACCTCCTCCGTCATGAACTTACAAAAAGCCAGTGGGTTGGACACTTCCCCTGACACTGGGTTGGGTTCTCGCTCCTAGCTCCTCATCTGAAAAATCTGCATCAATTGCTGTAGAGATGAGTAGAGCAGCTGAAGTCTTAGACTTGCAGCTACCGTCTGTTTGAAGCCAAAAGTGTATTGACAGATGTTCTGTGGCCAGTCCAGGCTTTGACAACCACTTTTGCCTTTCAATGAGGCTCTCACAGACATGTTAATGGGTGTTGAGGCCAAACCTTGCTCTTGCCCGCTGATAAATAGGCAAGTTTCAAGATGCCACAGATCTGCCCCAGTACCCTACTCACTCAGCATCACATGCCTGCGATCCTAGTGGTAAAGGCATCCGTAAGTAGATTGAACATGAACTCGCTTGCTGATTCCTCTTGATAGGGAATCAAAATGTCTGCTGGCATTTAGGGAAAAGGATGTTCTCCTCAGCCAGTCCTGCTCTTCGCTCTGTGACTGGTGGCGGTCTCCTTGGACAATATTTGCATGCATTATGGGACATGGTCAGCAAGATGTTGCCGGCAGTTCCCAACGAATATTGCTCTAACTTCACATAAATTATTCAGAATGGACAAGATGCAGCTAAGTATATCATCTATCTGTTTGGAACTAAACACTAACTGCTTTGGCAGGACAGTCGGTACCAATGTATTACTTAGGCGACACACGTGGATGTGATCCATGCTTTTTTTTTTTTTTAGGGGATTCCAGGTGTCACTAATGAATATGCCATTTGACGGCACCACTGTCTTTGGAGATTAAACAGACTGCACACTGGTGTGCTTTAAAGAAAGCAGGGCCACAGCACGCTTCCTCTGCCTTTCAGTGCTTAACAGTATGTATCCCCAACAATTCCTCCCTTTTTACGGCTTCGGTAGGGGTGTGGGAGTCTGCTTCAGGGCCCACCACATCAGCAGAAGGTCCCCCAGTCCTTCCGAGGCCAGGGTCGGGGATCCAGCCGACACATCCAAGCCAGCATGGGAAAGTTACTGCCCAGTGCCCCTGCTTTAGTCTGCCTTCAGCAGCATATGGCCACCCTATAGGAGGCTGGATATATTACCTCCAAGAGTGGCAAAGCATTACATCCAACACGTGGGTCCTCCAAATACTCTGACATGGTAACACCCTGACATTCCTGTCAACCCACTGCATATCCACCTACATCAGAACAGCTTTCAGGGAACCATTTGTCAATTCTGCTGCAGAAAGTCTAGGCTCTTTAGGACAAAGGAGCCATCGAGAGGGTTCTGGCATCGGAAATGGGGACTGCATGTTATTCCTGTTATTTCTTGGTGTTGATGGACGGAGGCTTTTGTACTTTGGATTGTTGCCCTTAACTTCTTCATGCAAAAGGACAAATTCAAGATGCTCACACTGGCCCAGATTCTATATGCCCCAGATCCTGGAGACTGGATGGCAACACTGGATTTGCAGGATGCTTGTTTTCATATCCCTGTCCTGCTGGCCTACAAGTATAATCTGCTGTTCAGCTTGGGCCACAAGCCTTTTCAGTTTTCCGTGCTCCCCTTCGAACTCACCACTGCCCCTCAATGTTCACAAAAGTGATAGCGGTGGTTGTGGTACATCCTCCGAGATTAGGTTTACCAGTCTTCCCCTACCTCGATAACTGGCTGCTGAAGGCGGGCTCACTACAGTCCGTGGTAGACCACCTCCAAACCACAACGAACCTACTAACATCTTTGGATTCAACATGCCAAAGTCGCACCCAACTCCCTCTCAGTGACTCCCTGTTCATTTGAGTCATTTTGGATAAAGTGCAGTTTCAAGCCTTCTCTCCCAGTTAGCAAGTCCAGGATATTCAGGCTCTTACCCTGATATTTCAACCACTGACCTGTATCTGAGAGAGGGTGGTTCTGAGACTTCTTAGCGTCCTGGCACCCTGCTTGTTGACTATGCCAGATTGCATATGCGGGCTCTGCAGTGGGTTTCTAAAGTTTGTGTGCTGAACACCAAGGGAACATTTCGGATTCCATCCAGGTTTGAAGGAGACTGTAAAAGATTTGCAGTTCGACTGCAGCAGACCCCTCTTGATGGTGACTGGTGCATCACTTCTGGGTTGGGGAGACCACCGGGGAGAGGTGGAGGTCAGAGGACTCTGCTCTCTGGCAGAGACCCATCTCCCCATCAATTTGTTGGAGTTGTGGGGCATTAGCTTGCCATTGAAGGGTTTCCATGTGGTATTGCAATAAGCCCCTCAAGTGCCAACTCGACAAATTCTCGCTTGAGTGCTAAATTGGCGATGGAGCAGACACTGTTTCAACATTACCCCTTTTGCAGCTCAAAATTCCTCTGTTCTGATGACCTCCAAGTGTGTACTTTAAGCTGGTCCCGAGAGCACGATGACACCACGTGTGCGGCCTGCCTGGGTTTCAGGTTCAAGAAGCCTCTCGGCTACTGTTTGTACATCTTGTGATGTGCCCAGCACCTTTCAAATGCTCTGCGGAGGAGGCCCCAGATGTCTTTGTGGAAGAAACCCCCGAGGTAGATGTTGAGGAAGCCAGAACCTCGACCATCCCACCACATCAACCGTTGTCTGAGACAATCTTCTCTTCTGACGCAGAGGAGTCCATGAAACCACACCCACCAACGACAGCACAGCTGAGATTATGACAGAAATACACCCTAAGCCAGTCAAGGGACCTCGAGATGCAGAGCACCACCGAGGAGGGGTTCGAGCCACCAGCCACTACAAGCTGGGTCAACCCTTCGGCCATGAGAGAAACCTACAGAGCTGGGAATACCCACATTCAGGGGCTCTCGACCATCAACCAAGACCAAGATTTTGGCCACCCCAGCGTCGTAGACTCAGACTGGTCCCAAGTAGCCACCAGCACCCAGAGCCAAGACAGTCTGACCCACAATGCCGAAGCACCTGGGGCAGATAGTTTGGTGCCTAAGCATTCATCTCCAAAAGAATCCATAGACATCCCAACCACCTCCGCACACAAGCCGCTGGCGCCAAGCGTTGTCGGATCCAAATGTCTGGAGGATTCAAGCCATCCAATCTTCGAACACTTAAAATCAGAGTTGGATGCAAGACAAAAATGTATTACCAACCACCCACAAAATGGCAAAATCACAACAAAGCCACTGCCAACACGGATTGAGACCTTGCCACGCAAGAGAAATCCAACTTTTGAAGAGGCTCTCTCTTCCTGCCCCGAAAAAGAAGTGCAAGGACTAACGGGCCGTCACATTCACTTTGCTACTTCTACCCCTCCTCTATGACCCACTCCTATATTCCTCTTCTTCCACCTCGTGTTGCTCATCCTTTCCTTACACATCACCTAGACTTTACACTCCTGTGGGTTCGTTTCAGTCATCGGCTGATTCCCACAGTCCCTACCACCCAGATGACCCATATGACCCCTCTGGGGTTCCAGGCGAAGGGAAAGATCTGTGGAGAGAGTACACTGTAGAGCCCCCGTACCCTGATCCAGATATCTGCCCAGCTAAACCTCTCCTACCCCCTCACCCCCCCCCCCCCCCCAACCCTCCCCCAAGACTGCCTCCTACCATAAGGTAATTTTAAAGGGCTGCCCAGTACTACATAGTCCAATTTCATGTTGTACATGAAGTGGACAACTTTTTTTGGTAGAAATCGGTTCTAAAACTGAACTTTCTGTTTAGTTCTCAGCAGTTTTAAAGAGCATGTTAAAACCAGGTACAGAGCCTTTTAAGTAACCTGTGAAAGCTTGGGAAGTAATCCCAAGTGTAGAATGAAACTACAACCACACTTAATGACCCTCCGTACATCAGGGGACATGGGAAACCAGACTCACTAGTGGACCAAACTCACTCTGCATGTGAACATGCCAACTCTCATGGGATGGGGACGCTCCCTTGCCTGAAAAAAAGAGTAAAAAGTTGGCTGCAGCGGGAAAACATGTAGCGGTAGGTGTCTCTAACCATTGGCGTATAACAAACTCTGTAGGAGCCAAATGCAGGACTTGCTACAGCATCTCCTGCCTGAATATTACCAAAGATGGAAGGAACTGGTCACAGAGGGCAAGAGAGTTTCTAATGCATCCAGTCATTGTGCCCTAGATGCAAAGCATACTGCAGTGTGGGTGTCAATACCTGTATCCTTATCTGGTGTCATGCATAGCCCCGCATGTAAAGTTCAAACCTGAAGTGTAGCAACATCTGCTAAACCTGCCCTTTGATAGTGAACATCTGTTTGGGCCACAGGTTGGCCAGATGTTGGAAAAAAGGATATGATGTCGCAAAGGCCATGGGTGTCTTGCACCCAAAGGCTCCTTTCAAAAACAATGGTATTGTGACACTTCCAAGGTTACTACCCTGGATTCAGGCTCTTACCAGAGGCAACAGTAACAAGCCTACCACCCCTACAGTCCCCAGGGATGCACTAGTGGTGAGTATAAAGGAAATAATAGAGGTAGAGGCTCAAGGATTTCCGGCCAGGCTGGCAGGAAATCACCTCGGACAAATGGGTTCTAGCTGTGATGCAACAGTTACTGCCTAGGGGTTCTCACATACCCTCCCAACATACCATCTTGTTCCTCACACCTCAGCAAAGAACATAATCTCCTTTTAGAAGAAGAGGTGCAAGCCCTCCAAAAAGGACCCATCTAATGTGTCCCCTTCTAACACCAGGGGAACAGTGATCTACTCCCTCTTCGTCCTCATTTCTAAGTAAGATGGCTTCCTCATGCCTGTCTTTGACCTCCGGCCCCTCAACCGGTTCATCCTGATTGCAGCAGGGTGACTTCAGGAAAGCGTTAGATCTAAACGATACATTTCCATATCCTCATCCATCCATCCCATCAACGCTACCTGCACTTCGTGGCCGCCATTACCAGTTCACAGTTCTGCCTTTGACTTTATCATCGCGCCAAGGGTTTTCACCAAGTGTCTAGTAGTGTTTGCCACACACTTGAGATGAGGAGGCATCCATGTCCTTCCCCTGCCGAGACGATTGGCTGATCAAGAGCTCAAGCAAGCTTCATTGCCTGGTCCACATACCCAAATCACTATCGCTCTCCTCTGCAGTCTAAAATTTACCTTCAACATGACCAATACACTTTTGGCTTCTGTACAGATTCAGCCCTTCCTAGGGTCAACCCTAAACTCCATTACAAGCAAAAACCACCTCAGTCAACAAAGGGTTGTGGCTTTTCAGCAGCTTGATTCTCTTTTTCAGCCGAATCGTCATCTCCCAGTCAAAACAGTAGTGCACCTATTGGGCACAATGGTATCCTGCATTGCCATAGTGCCCCATGCCTGACTACATATGCGCCCACTTCAACAGTGCCTTGCAGCACAATGTTCCCAAGTAGAGGGTCATATGGAGGATCTAGTGTTGGTAAAGGCCAGTGTGCATCACACACTGCAGTGGTAGAATAGCAACAACTTGTTGCAGGACTGGCCTTTTCAAGATCTTATACTGCAGTTGACCATTACCACGGACACATCACAATTCAGATGGGGGCATACCTCAGAGATGTGACATAACAGCCAGTGTGGACCCCGTAAGAGCAGGTTCACCACATCAACTACCACAAGCTCTTAGCAGTCCAGCTCACCTTCAAAGCCTTTCTCCCAGATTCAGGGCAAGGTAGTATAAATCCATACTGACATGACCATCATGCACTACCTACAGACGCAAGGAGAAACGCACTCACTTGGCTCTCCCTACTATCTCTGACAATTTGGCTTTGGGCACTTCGCAACTGCATTCACCTGATGGCAGAGTACCTTCCAGTATCTGACAACGACCGAGCAGACCTGCTCAGCAGGTCTCGACAACAAGTCCGCTAATGGGAACTCAATGTTGTAATTTTTTCACAATTACTTCCGTCACTGGGGGACTCCTCAATTAGACCACTTCACACAACTTCTGAAAATGCAAAATGGCCAACTTCGCATCCAGGCCCCCACAGTCCATGGGCGATGCGCTATGGATGAACTAATTTTATGGATATTTGCCTACACTTCTCTGCCTCTCCCACTCTTTTCACTAGTGATGAGCAAGATGTACAAACACCCCAAACACTCATGCTCGTAGCCCCCACTTGAACCAGTTAGCCCTGGTATGCGGCTCTACTCTAAATGTCATGATTCCCGAGGAGGAGCTCCCCAACAGGCCAGACTTCACCAGAAACCAAGAACAGATGAGGCATATGGACTCCAAGTACTTAATCTAGCGATTTGGCACCTGAGGTTCTCGAGTTAGGGTTCCTACACCTTCCACGGGAGTGCATGAACATCCTAAAGGAAGCCTGCAGACCAACTACAGAAGTGTGTTATGTGGCCAAGTGGAACAGTTTGTTAATTACTGTATCTTGAAAGAAGTGCCCTCCCCCTAAAATCTGTGGTTCAAGATGTTGTTTGCTACCTACTTCATCTCCAAAATTCTGGGTCAGCATACACCTGCATTAATCTCCACTTAGCAGTCTTAGCTGCTTTTATACAGAACAGAAAATACTATTCCCTTTTCGCCATACCAGTCATTAAAGCTTTTATGGAAGTCTTCGGAGTCACCCTCCAAGGATGCCTCCAGCCCCTGTGTGGAATCTCGGTATAGTCCTGCTAGAATCATGAGCCTCTTTTCGAGCCCCTTCATTCCTGCCCTCTCCAGTATCTTTCCTGGAAAGCAGCATTCGCATCGCAATAACTTCCCTCAGGCACATTAGTGAATAAATCACACACAAGTAAGGGGGAAGAGGGTAAACTCCTACATCGAACTCCCCTACAATCATCCACACACACACACACACTAAAGAGAAGTAGGAGTATACAGGCACAGGCTGATGTTCTTGGTGGCACATACTTTATATTTTAAAACTGCCCTCACCCACAAATTGTGGCATGCTTCGTCTTAGGGCTTGCTAAGCAACACTCCCGCACTGACCAACGCCTGGGAAGGACCAAAAGGGAGGGGGAAGACCATACAAGCATAAAATTGTAGGAATCAAAAATAGAAATATTGGTGCAGAACATTAGTGAATTGTAAGCACTCGCGCTTTACATTTGGGTTAGCAAAGACCGGGTAGTCCTAAGGGCTAACCAGAAGTTCTTGCCTAGTTTGATTTCTCCTTTTCACTTTAACCTAACTATAAAACTCGTAGTCTTTTTCCCACATCCAGAAACAGTAGCATTGAGTGCCTTCCACACTTTAAATGTCAAGCGAGCTCACATTGACAGAGCTAAACCTTTTTGCAAGGAAGACCAGCTTTTTGTAGCCTTGAGCAACCCCAAAAAGGTCAGTCGATTCCAAAAGCAGGAATTGCAAGGTAGATGGTAAAGTGCATCCACCACCATTTGTGATCAATCGTGATCGTTATTTTTAAAGGTACCAGGGACCCTCTTCAATGATTGGAGTTTAGGGTTCAAGCCCTCTGAGGGCTACCTATCAACCTCTTTTTTGGTGCACAGAAAAAAACCTATTTAATCACGTTTTGTGAATAATCTTGTGGAAAGGGTTTCATACAAATGTCCAGTAAAAGAAGTTCTGTGCTTGTAGCACTCCCCAAACGTAGCGGTACACTGTTCTAGTGTGCCCCATTACTTGGTAATTTAAAGTAATTGGGCCAGTAATGGAGCAAGATTTTTACAGTCTGAAGTTAAATTCTATGACTTATTCAAATGTGTCCAGGGGATCTCACCAGCAATAATGTGCATTACTTTTCCACTGATGCTTAAGCCTATGACCTATTTAAATGAACCCAAGGGGTCTCCTCATTCACTCCCGTTTTGGGCTGTCAGACTTCTGGAGAGGGAGGTGATGTGGAGGACCCAATGATAAAGAAATGCAGGACAGGCTAGAGGGAGGCGCTGTGGCAGATCTAGAAAGTCTTCAGAGAGACGGTTGCACATTCCACACAGGAATGACGAGTATGCCTGCATATCTGAAACTTTCCGTACCTTTGAAGTAATGTTAGTGATGTCTGTCCAAGCAGGACTATCTTTATACTTTGTGCAGTAGCAGCTGCTACCGGGCAGTAGTGGTGAGACGGTTAAAAAAAAATAAAGAAAAAAAATAAAAGGAACATTTTTTTTTTTTTTTTTTACTTTCCTGCCGCCCACCGCTTCTCCTCCGTCCTCTTCAGTCTACGCAGGAACAGGCAGCACCAAGGGTTCCAGACTCCCCTAGCCAATCACGACGCTGCCTTACAGCAGCTGGCCAAAACGTCATGTGCACTTAGTGTGCCCACCACTCCTCCCCCGGCTCTGTGGGCAATCCAGTCCGTCCTGCCCCTACAGAGGAGTAATGAGAAATAAAGTGATAACATGCTGTTATTATCATTCTATTTTTCCCGTGGGGCGCCGATCCTCCACCGTAGCAGAGGAGCAGCCCCTGCTTTGGTACCTTTGTACTCCGAACCAGAAGAGTTAGACGGGGTGTAATTGATTGCCAGTACAGGAGGTCTGGGCACATTGGACGTCAGCCAAATTGGGAAAGGCTGGCGATAAGAGGAGTTGCAGTCCTAAAGAGTTTAGAGGTACGTTTGCTAAGGTTTTGGGGGTTCCAGCAGTAGAAGTTTGGTTTTAAGATGGGAGGGATAGGGGAGGTAGGCAGGGGGGGGGGCTATTGCCCAAAATCCTATATCTATCATGGCTCTAATGCCTTGACTTAAAGGTGTCTTCATCACTTCTCCAAAACCTTGCCTGACAACTACACCCCTCCTCTACATCTTAGCATTTTGTTGGGAAGGGAGGCGATAATAGAATAGTTAATGGTAATTATTTAATTAAAAACAGGATAAAGGTAATGTGATTTAAAAGGTTGGGTGCCCCTCTCCTTGAAGACAATGCAGTGGTCTGGGGATGTATTGACAGTAAAGTAACATTCAGTCCTTCAAAAGGAGGTCATAAACTACAGACCCAAGCAACGTCTCAATGCATGCGTTTTATAAAGACCAAAAGCTAGAATAAGCAATTAGTAAAGTTTACAGGGCCCTAAAGATGGGCATTGGGTCAGCCAGATAATCTGTTATTATCTGACAGCATAGCTAAGATACATGACGGAGTAGATGAGAGAAGACCCCAAAAAAACTGTGTGTTTTTGCAGGTCATTTATTATCTGAGCAGCCCTTGTGGGAGATTTTTTGTTTTTCCAAAGGAACATTACAGCAAATTGTACTTCTTCCAGGTGGTATCTAATACTCTAAGGATCTGGGATTTGGTAGAGAGGGCGCAGAGACTCACAAGTTATCAGTCCCTCATAATGTTGTTACGGAGAAATAAAGATGTTACACCTGTACTGAAAAGAGTATTTCCCAGGTGGCTCAAACTTGGCGATTTGCTCCAAAAGCGGGCAGTTAAATCATTTGCAAATTACGAGCTGCAAAAAATTGAGGTTTTTCACTACTTTCAGCTTGGCATTGAGTAATGCATCAGCAGATAAAGCTACTAGAAGCCAAACACTACTTGACAGAAGTTTACATGAAGAGACCAGTTATAGTCCTGCTGTATTGTTTTAAAGCTTTTCAGCACTTGACACGCACAACACAAATGTACCTGCCAAGTAGGAAGGGAGATAGAACTCTGAATGTACTTAGAAAACTAGTGAGGAGATTGTAATGCAGATAATTGTGCTACGTGTTCATAGGTGCATGACTGGCTTTATAAGATACTTTACAAATGGCAGTATACAGCATAGTCACAAACAAACAGCAGTCACGCTTCTGTGCCTGATTTAGTACTGGGACAGTTCTAGACACTGTCACCATTGACATGCGTATGATACTGGATGGGGGTGGGGAGGCAACATGGATTTTACTTAACCAGTCAACCACGCTAAATACGGTTTTCTACGCTATCCTCTGCAAGCATTTGGCTTATTTATTTAATTTTTATTGATATTATTTTTGTTAGACGCACGAATCATCCCCAAGGGGATCTCTCGGCGCCGAAGCAGTCGGCTGCAGGTTACAGTTCCATAAGGCGATTAAAGATCAAAAAGACATGTTTTCAGGAGTTTCTTAAAAAGGATTAGGTTTGAGCAAGAGCGAAGGGGCAAGAGTAGCTGATTCCAGTATTTGGGGGCCAAAAAAGAAAAGGAGCTGCCACCATATCTGGCTCTATGGATACATTTAGGGCATAGTAGTAGAAGCTCCCTGGATCTGAGCTGACGTACCGGGATAAAGGGCTGCATTTTATTTTTAAGATAACATGGTCCCTTCTCAGGTAGTGATTTAAAAACCAAACGCAAGTTTGACGAGCGCACACTTTTTAATGGGGAGCCAATGAATAAAGTGTAATGCAGGTTCAGATTGAGATTGTGGAGGAAGGTTACAGACGAGGCGGGCTGCCATGTTCTGTACCACCTGAAGTCTGGAGAACAGGCCTTCATTCATTCCGACCATCAGGGAATTCCCATATTCCAGGTGACTCACTATTAACGCGTGGACCAGGGTTCTCCTAGCATTCAGAGGAGCCCAATGAAAAGCCTTCCTAAGCATGCACATCAGACCAAAACCAGTTCCAGAAATGGATTTGACATGCTCGTTCATAGAGAGATTGTCATCCAAAAAGATACCCAAATTTTTAACTAATTTTCTAGGTGTTGGTGGTGGTCCAAGTTCGGTTGGCCACCAGTCAGCGGACCAGATTGAATGAGCCTTCCCAAGACGTAGGACCTCTGTCTTACTGGAGTTGAGCTGAAGGAGGTTGGCAACCATCCATGATGCAATTTTTAACGTACAGTGTTGCAATTTTTAACGTACAGTGTTTGAATTTGACTTTGGTAAGTTCCGGATTTGGATCCATGGTGATGATCAGTTGTGTCATCAACATATGAGATTGTGTCAAAGCTGCAAGACCTGATGAGCCTGGCAAGGAGAGCCACATATATTTTAAAGAGTAGGGTTCAAAATCTATCCCTGTCGCACCCCTTTATCTAGGGCCATGGATTTAGAGTTCTAAGAATCCATATGTACACTATGAGTTTGTTCTGATAAAGTTTTCCACCCATTTCAGAGCTTTGCCGCTGACACCAATCTCCTCCAATCTTTGAATTAGAATTGGGTGGGAGATGCTATCAAAAGCAGCTGATAGATCAAGGAGAATCAGCATAGCTGAATTCCTGTGGTCTAACCTGAGTCTGATCGTGTTGGTGACCTCCATTAAGGCTGACTCCCTTCTATGAGATGCACGGAAGCCTGACTGGGAGGGATCCAACAGAGAGTTGGATTCCAAAAAGACACCAATTGGTGGTTTACCAGTGACTCTGAAACTTTGGCAATGAGAGGAAGCAGTGATATAGGCCTATAGTTTTGCATATCCGTAGGAAATGCCATAGGTTTTTAGGTCTCGCCCTGAAGCCAGCGCTTGCGCTGGTCTGGGCGAGACATTTTGTAAGTGGGCTTTCAGAAATGCGACCACATTTTTTTGGGCTTGCCTAGAGCGTGCGGGTACGCGCACAATGACGAGCAGAGGCGCCATATGGCTTTCCTCTCTCGTCACGGTGCGCGCACACCACTCGCCAGCCTGTTTCCTTTTGCCGTCGCGCGCGCGCACCACTCGCCTCTTCCTCGCGTGCGGCCAATGCTTGTTTATCAGAGCGGCAGGTCGCGCTTTCCCCACTGCTCGACTTTTATCTAGCACTCACCCTCTTGCTTCTACATGCTTATCCGCTCTCCGCATGCCGGCAGACCCCAAACGCCCGCGGCAGGACGATGCCATGTACAGTCGCATCGGCACTCATGCTTTAAAATAAAATAAAAAGTGTGCTCGCATTTGAAATACATACCGCATCAAAAGTGTGCACGTTTAAAATACACACTGCAATGTAGTAGAGCAACTGCGTTTTTCTTTAAGATGCTCTGCTTCGTTGCGGTATGTATTTTAAATGTGCACACTTTTGTTGCGGTATCTATTTTAAAAGCGCACACACTTTTTAATTTCTTTTGTTGCACTTCACTTAATTAGGGTAATCCAATCGCCTCTCGAATCAGGGCGTTGTAGGTGGGGTTAGCCACTGTGAGGTCACAGGCTATCGAAGCTGCACACACACTAAGAACTTAAAGCTGTAAAGGAGAGAGAAGTAGCTACTCGCAGGGCACCCTCGAGGGGTTAGTGAATGGATTGTGTGCCGTAACACATCAATCCACACCCCGTTGCTCATTTCTCACTACAAATTCATGCCCCTCCACAGCCCGAACTCACGCTATATGTGCCCCGCCCCCTTGTAGACCTGTAACCCACTTTGTCCACTCTTGATTTTACAAGGTAATTTGGGCATAGAAATTGCATGCACGTGAAGGCTTTTATTGCTTCGCTCCACTGTCCGCTTAATCGTGGAGGCTTTATTGAGCTAGGACTGGTCAAATTACAAGAAATTGCATTAATTCTTTCCAGTAGGTTCCTTACCGACAGGACAGCATGCTGCCGCGCTGAGCATTTTATAGTCTGGCATTTTTAAAAATGAATGCTTTAGCTTGTAAGAAAGAATGTAAACGTTGTTTTCATATGCCTTCTCTGCCATATGTCTCCCAAAGTGGAAACAGCAGGACCGCTGTATATTCTTACTGGAATAAGGAACATGGTTTCTTCATAAGCCCGTGCATATCTGAGATTCTTTTAGTGAGCATGCGTCATGAGTGCCTACCTATTTTAGTCTGTTTTTCTCGAGGATGGTTCCTCTAAAGAAAGAATAGTTTAAGTAATTTTAGTGAGCAGAGCAGCAATGTGTGTCTGCTTATTAATCTCCTGTAACGCTCTTGCTTAAGCAGCGCTGCCAGCTCCCGCCCTCTCCCCGACATCTCGGAACTTCTTTTGGTCCAGAAGGCTGCAGGAGATCAAATTAATGTAGTGTATCAGCGGGGCTGTCACTGCAGCACCGCTGCATTTCACCCTTTGTATATGGAGTCATTCGGCTGCAGAGTGCATGCCTCTGCCTCTACCATCCATTGAACACAAAACAACACCTTGGAGGCAGACGAATGTGGTGGACGGAATTAGTGCAGTGGTGGGAGAGTGCTCCAGTATAGCGCCCACTGCATACGGAAGGCTCTTTATATCTGTCATTGATGTGGTGCGCTCACCAGTCTTTCAAGCAAGAAAAGTCGAAATGCAACTAGCTCCTAGTATTCCACCAACTGAAAGCGTCCTCCTAGCAGTCTTCTAACATGGCACGCTTCCTAAGTGTCTCCCTCGGACCCTCCCCCCCCCCGCCCCCCACCACCTGCTGGCTGCACTATTGATATTTAAATACCATTTCAGAATGTATGTGTGATTCTCCCGATTAATGTATTCCTTTTATATGGCGCTTAAGCAGTGCGGATGCTGCTTCAGAACGCTTATAAAAACATTACATGATCAACATTCAGAAATATCACGTGCCCTTTTAATGTATCCCTGGCGCAAACTTGATTAGTTTCACATACAATGACAAGAAAATAAATGTGCCAAGCTTCTTAAAACGTACTCTCCCTTCCTTACTTCCTGTCAGCGTTGTATTACAGCTATATCCGGGGGCCAGGGCCTTAAGTGGGGCGAGTTCTGCTGGTGCTCACCACCGGCAGTTATAACAAGCATTGGCATAGCCAATAGGTCTCGCTTTTGGGACCTTATAAGTATTTAGTTATGCAGCACAATATCCTTGGTGCAACAACATCAACTGTTGCATGGCTAAACACTTATAAGGTCCCAAAGGCGAGACCTATTGGCTATGCCAATGCTTGTTTAAGAATTGGTCTAATCCATGCATTTTTCCATTTTGATGGACGAGTTGCCAACTTAAACGAGAGATTGCATAGATCTGTGATGGGGGCAAGAATGATTGGAGCCAGAGTGGTAATGACGTACGAGGGGCGGGAGCCAACGGGGACCCAGATTTGATCCTGTGTATTCTATCCAAAACTTGATCAGGGGTGGCAGGATTGGAAGACTCCAGGGAGGAGGACGGAGTTCGCACAAACTTCAAAAGAGGCTAGATTTGTCAATTATTTGAAAGAGATAGATGGATATTGTTAATCTTTTGTTCAAAATGAGATGCCAGGTAATCTCAAAGCATATGCAATGCTGGGATGGTATAACTGCAGGTAGTCAGATTAGTAAATTCTTTATAAAAAATTAAAAAGCTCTTTAGAGGAGTTTTTTGCAGAATTGATTGAATCCTTCTTGTAGTATTGCATATTTTTAGATATTTTCTTAATGCCATTTTAAAGAGGTCTATCCTCAGCTAATTTAGACTTTCTCCATTTGCGCTCATGCGTCCTACAAATGGATTTTTCCTTTTTTTAGGGATTCATCATACGAAGGAGCGGGAGAGTTTTTTGTTTTGGTTTTGCTCAATTTCATGGGAGCAATAATGTCTAACTTCTGCGTAAAGGAGTCCTCAAAAACATTTAATGCAAGATCCATATCTTCATAGTCCCTCAGAATTGCACCAGAATTCTTGAAGACTCAAATTGCTAATCTAGATTTTGCAAGGCAGCTTTCATGCAGTCAAGCTTTTACCTTTCAGATTCTCATTCAGAGATTCATTATGGGGTACCTCAAATATCTGCCCTTATTCCCATACTCTTTAATCTCCTTGTATACCCTGGCAGCCCTAATTAGTTCCTGTTGCTTTCATTATGTTGAGCTTGCCTGACAGTGAAGCTCGCTGGTTTAAAAGCCCCATTGTGGACATATTGAGAGAATACCTTGGCTTACAACCCTTCCATTAGCCTACCATTGGTTGGCTTTGTCACTTTCATTTGCTTGCTTGCTTCTTAATAGCTTTCTGTGATTCAGTTTCAGTCTTGTTTGTCTGGCTAATATCCTTCTACTGCTGACTTTTAGCAAACTATTTTTTTATTTTAGCTTAAGCACTAATGGAAGTACATGTGTTTTCCAGCTGTCTCCCTGGTGTGCTTTTTCCCCTGCACTCTGAATTGCGCTCTCTCTCGCCCTTGGACTTCTCTCCCCCACTAGCGATCCATGTTGCTGTCAGCAGTGTGCTGAAACACTCCACCCCACCTTTGTGTGCCTGTCTCTTGCCTATTTGCTTCTCTGCCCCCTGCTGTCTGTGTTGCTATTTCTAGTCCTTGAGCTTCTCTCCCCCACCGGTGCTTGTGTTGCTCACTTGCTCATGTGCTTCTCCTTTGCCCCCGTGTTGTTCTTTTTTTGTGTAATTTGACAAGTGGATGGAGGAAATATGGTCATTGTTAAAAATAGAAATCCTAGCATACAGGGCAGGAATGAGTAATGAAATTTTGGGACTTATATTTCCAAAGAGATTTTGGATTCTTAATATATTAGACACTGATCAGGAGGAGGGAAACTGTTGGGTGTGGAGCTAACTGGTATATGGTTTGATAGTCCTACTATGAGAGGCGGGGATATAGGTATAGGGATCACTGAATCGAAAAAAGGGGCTTTGGGAATTGCTTGCAAAGTTAAGTGAAACTCTACTGAATAGCGATAAAGTGTACAAAAAAGTGATGGATTCAATGCATGAATCGGTCTCAGCCACTGGTAATTACTTGGGCCTGCATCCCAATCCGTCTTTATTTTACACACCAGTCCTGCCTGAACTGCCAGGCCTTACCGGAACACAAGCAACCCAGGACCTGTTTCGCCCTACTTAGAGCTCATCAGCCAGGTATAAGTTGGTTCCAGTGACACAGGTCCCACATCTGGGCATACTCCCACTTAGGGTGACACACTAAAGTATAAAAACAAGTGTTGAATGGAATGCTTGAATTAATCTCAGCCACTGGTAATTGCTTGGGACCGCATCCCAGTCCATTGTTATTTTGCAAACGTGACACCCCAATTTGGACCGGACCCAGCCATATGAAAATCAGTCTTGACCCTGCTCTGTTGGGAACAGACCAGCCTGAACGACTAGGCAATGTGCCTCCCTGAACCCGAACACAAGCAACCCAGGACCTGTTTCACCCTAGTTAACGCTAAAGAGGTTGGGTGGTATGCACCAACAATATACTTTCTGGTCACTGTTGGAGGCACGGCATCATTTCTAGATTTACTGCCGCACTGAAGGCGGTCAGTGTAACGGTGCTCAATGTGAGATGAGAAATGTGGGACAGGGTGGTGGATGCTCCACTGACAGATTGTGAATGTCGCAGGGTGCAATCACAGGTGCGTGAGGTGCTGAGCAATACCCGATTTAAGTTAGTGCAGTTCTACTTCCTTTATCAGGCCTTTCTGACCCCGGCCCGCCTTCACAGAGCATTTCCTATGCGCTTGTCTGCTTGCTCACAATGTGATGTGGCGCCCGCTGACTTCTGCCACGTGGCTTGGAACTGTCACAGCTAAGGCTGTACTGGGAGGAAGTGCGAGGCGAGCTGTGCAGGCTGACTAGGTTAGCAGTGGAGCGCTCATTACGACAGTCTGCTTGGGCTGCTCCCCATCCCTCATAAGGGGCAAAAAATGCAATATAAATTTGCTCAGCTCGGTTTACTATTAGCACGTCGTTGCATAGCTATATATTGGGCTAGCCTTATGCCCCCGACGCTCCTTCGGTGGAAAGCAGACCTGCGAGAGTGGGCGGTGGCAAAGGAATGCAGACTCAAAGTATGTACTGATTAGCATGCAGAGAGGGATATTGAATTGTGGTCCGGCATATTGGAGCTACTTGGTGGGTGTGATGGACAAAGAGTTGATGGCCTAGAGAAGGTAGGGAGGGATGAGCTTAGCGACGCAGATGCAACGGGTGAGCGTGAATGGGAGGGAGAATCGAGTCTGTGCATGTCACACGGTGTGACACTAGAATTGGGTTGACTGAGCTTCGTGGATGCCCCCCCTCTTGTTGGGTTGGGGGTCTGGGAGAGTAGTGTGACCTTAGTTTTCCTCAGCGCTCCACCAAGACACGTGTGTGTGTGTGTGTGTGTGTGTGTGTGTGTGTGTTGGTGTGTGTGTGTGTGTGTTGGTATATGTGTGTGTTGGTATGTGATGTTTCCCTTACCTCTGGATAAGATGTCTGCTGAAATTTCTCAATTGTTGGGACTTGCTGCCCCCCACCCACATCTTAATGCTATGTAATTGTTGACATGTGGCGATATGCTGCCATGTTGTGCTTTGTATTTTACTATAATAACTGAATACCAAAATTTGGAGAAAGAAAATGTTGGAGGCACCAACTAATTCAAAAGTAGCTTGTTTCCTACTCAAGCTAAAAAAAGATTGTCACATCTCCCAATATCTAGCCAGTTTGCTCTGACTCAACATTCAGAGAAGTTGCCTTTTTAAACCGCTGTGCTTCTTCCACCGCGCCTTATTATTAAGGACTGAGGTATATTCAAAAACTATTCTCACAGTACTTCCCCCCCCCCCCCGCCTCCTACTCTGTCTGTCCTGAGACTACTCATCAAAGGAGGCCGATCTTTCAACTTTAGTATGGCTAAAGCCTGTAATGTGCTCCAGCACTCCGGATGATTAACTCCATTTTTAGGTTTTGCCTAAGCAGTGCTCCTGCTCAGTCAACGAAATCTATTAAGAAAAAAAGCTTAAAGGGCTTAGAGCCCGCCCATTACTTACCAATTTTTAGCATTAGTTGGCTTCCTCTTCACTTTTCTTTCCTGCTTTTTATTGGTCACGCCTCCTGCTTCCTCACGGCTGCTCACTTCCTCCTGCTTCCTTCCTGGGTCTTCTGCCCTTGCTGTGAAGCATGCTTCTTGTTTCTGGTCATTGTCCTTCAACTGGCCACACGCTGCTCCAGGTACCTTTTTGGTTTTTAGGTCGAGCCTAGAGCAGCGCGCATGCGCTGCTCTAGGAGAGGGCCTCTTGGAATCACTCCAGACTTCCAAGAGACTTCTCCGTGTGGGTCGGACTCCTCCCACACATTCCATTGGCCTTTGCGTGTGGCTTTCAAAAATGAAAGCACGCAAATGGCCAAAGGCGGGGGTATGTCCAGCCTTTTCTGTGAACGTTCACTCCCATGGCCTATGGGTCTCGGGAGCTAGCGGAGCGAGCAGCGGCACGCAGTGTGCCAGCTGCATTCCTTAAATTCCTTGCAGCGCGCACCACTCGCGGGCTTGTTTTATTTTGGCAGCGTATCACGTGGTAACGATAGCGGCCGTCTGTCTTTATTTTCCGTGAAGCTTGCTCCTTTTAATCTGTATTTGTATTTAATTTTTACAAGCACAGCAGCTTTAACTTTAGTGGCCACGCCCCTTCTGTTTATTTTTTAGGCAGCCCCGCAGTTTGCTCCTCAATGCTGCCCCGCCCCCGGGCGCGCGCTAATCTTTCAGCATTAGGAACAGGGCGCCATGCTTAATATTTCCACAGGCACCCGCTTGACTTGCTGTCTTTGCCAATGCTTTTTTTTATACATTGAATCAAAGCGGCCGCGCCTCTTATTGTGCACAGCTCGCCCAACTCGTTTAATTTAAGACATCAAATCATAGCGGCCGCGCGCCTTGAGAGGAGAAGGAATGTTGACATCCAGTCCCCGCTGTGAATCCTTACTCAGGACCAACTGCTGCCGCTCACAGCCCCACATCCCTGTTTTTTCACTTTCCGTCTTTTGTTCAATTAATGTATAGCGTGCCTACTTGTGTATCTTACTGGTACAGAACAGCCTTCCAGCATTGAAAAGCGTTTGTACATTAAATACTTACCTTCACTATGGCCCCGTAATGAACATAAATTACAGACCCTATGAAGGGCCGACCAAAAATCAAGTATTACAAATCGGACAGAGTTCAGAGAGTATTTACTACAACCTCCATATAAGTAAGTCATTCCAGTTCAGGCCTTCCTGCGGGTTTCGTTCACGCACTTGTGTGTAGATGTCAGTGTGAAAGTTCCCGCATGTTTGAAACGGCTCCTTCGATGTGCAAGTGAGGCGCAAATTTATAACGCACACAGAAGAACGCGCGCTCTTTACCAACAGCAAAATTTATTTAAATTCACTGACCAGTCCAAGCAGGGCAGCATTTGATAAATCTTGTGGCATTTAGTTTTAGATCCCTTTATTAGCTGTATTGCATTGGTTAATAGTACCGTCTGATAATTACAGAGCTTAAAAATGGCAGAAGTGGCTTATTAGCGCTATATAAAAATGTTATTACCATGCACCCAAAGATCCACCGAGGGTGGGTTTCAACTCCGGCAGATGCATCAGGCATAAGGATGTGGGATTGCGGCGGGAGGCGCAATCAGCAAAAGCTTTTATTTTCACAACACAACCTAATGCCTGGAAAAGCGGAATGGCTGAGGAAAATGTACACGAAAATAGTTGTCATTTCGTAGGCGTGACATGTAGCAATAGTAACGACTTGTTTCGTGTAGCGCCTCGCACGACGCTTTATCCACAGAGTTCGTGCAGAGAGAACTAAGAGCAACAACTCTGCATCTGCCCGCTTTACCAGCTTAGGGGGCGCCGTGTGTATTAAAATACCCAGAGAGAGGAAGCTGTCAATAGTATAGAGCGCACAACAAAGGGGCTGCACCGCTCTGTGTATCACCGCTGACCCATGGGCGCTAGATCGCTTTACAAGAGCACCAAATTACAATAAGACTCTTTTTGGCAGGATGTAGGGGTATTCATGTGCCAGCACAGCCTTGGACATTCCCAGGTGTTGCACCCACTCCAAACGCACGGTAGTGTTTAGGCCTCTTATTTGTCACAACCTTACAAAGCTGCCATCTATACCAATGCATTTCTGTCTCACAAAACAATGAGGATCTTTTTGAAGTGTACAATCTATCCTTATCTGTCTTACGATGCATTCCTCATTTGGCTCGCCCCTTCTACTCCCACTCAATTCTCACACCTCCTCACAGTCCCCTTTGCCATTTACTGTCTCCTCCCATTCTCCGCCATTCTATGTGACTCCTTTTCACTTCACTGTCTGACGCACCCATCGTCGCGCCGTCCTGCACCAAGCAAGATGTACACTTCACAGCCTCTTACAAAATTAGTTTTCTTTTCCTCCTCACATGCAGTTAGGGTTTCAGTACCATCCGTCCGAAGGTGAAATGTATCAAACAATTTAAGAACAATAGATGTTGTAGCACCCAGGATAACCTGCTTCATGGCTATATACTTATAAGGTCTCGAAGGCGAGACCTATTGGCTACGCCAATGCTTGTTTACTTATGGCATGAGAACTATGAGACTCTGCATTGTTTATGCATTTATTAAAAGTATATTTAATTAACTGCTTTTCAACAGGAATAGGACAAATGGTTAACTGTTATACATTACTTTCATTAGTGAAATAGCCAGTTGTTCCAAAAAGTATTTTTCAGTTAAACGCCCCAAAACTGTACCCGGTGTGGTGTTTTCGCGTGGATTTACGTGGAGACCTAGGCTACCGCTATTTCGCTGCAGGCAAGAATTCGGGGCCTGGATCTTCCGCTGTTCTATTTCTATGACTATTGCCCTTAGTCTTAACAAAAGCGGAGTCCAAGCGTGCCCATCAGGCCATTCCAATGTCAGCGAACAAGGCAGCCATTTATAAAGTTTTTCCATTATAAAGAAATAATTTTTATATCATAAAGACCTATTAACGTACCTTGTGAAAAGCATTGAAAAACCATCAATATTTATCATAAGCAGCCCAAATATTGCTAAAACAAAGCTGGAAGCAGCCTACTTTCATTTGAAGCATTAATGTTTTACAAAATGTGTATTTCATTTATCATAAAGTATATGGTTTATTGTATGAGCTTTTAAATGCTTTGCTTTAGACAATCATTTCCTCGTTCACTTTGTGTACCGTTGTGGCGTTCACGGTCTGTCACCTTTTTGGAGCTCACAGTGAGTGCGCCGTGGAGGAAGTGTGTATGAAAACGCACTTTGCAAACTACTGCCTTAAAGCTTGTGCTGGTAAAATAACAAAGAGTCTCCTATAGGGGAGTGATTCGGTTCAGGACTGAGGAGGCTGGAATCAGAATAGATTATCAACAGCAGTAGGCCTCCCAGACCATAGATTTAAGCTTTATTTGGGAATAAGAATCTACACGAGTTTTCCTATTCGGGTTCACTTAATGAACTTTTTGGCTCGTGTTAATTTTTAAGTGGTGCCCCGTACTTGTTTTTCAAAACAACTTTTTCAACACAAAACTAGTTTGGCAGGAGTTTGCCAAATTGATCTTTATCATTTCCTTTTTTTTTTTAAATATATACACACATATTCGCATATGCTAGGGTTATTTACAAGCTACACCGTGACAATACAAAACAACTGGTCTGTGACATCGCTTGAGACAATGTGCCACTGTAACTTACACGTATACTACATTTACACATATTGACACACAATTCAACAATACAGATATACAACATATATTCACAAGTTCTTCACACCTCACAACTTTTGAGGATGAATCCTAAATGTGACCAAGCATCTGGTGTTTTCACTGGTGTCCTTCTACTTATTGTCATGGGGACCTGATTCCCTTAGATCCTCCCTCCTATTTACATAATGATACTGTACTGTGGCCCTTGGGAGGTTAGAGGTTTAGTTGTTAAGCTGGTATAACGTCCTGAATTACGCTTTCCTTGTAGTGCCACCTGTGCACTGACATTAGCAAAAAATGCTAGCTCTTGGCCTCAATGTAGGATACGCCGACGCGTTTCGACCTTCTTGGGTGGACCTGGGTTGTAGTTGTGTGGAGGGACTTCAGGGCAAACATTCTTGTGGGACATGTATTCCTGCTTAAAATGGGGTTTGGATTCTTAAGGTGTGGTCTTTTCTTTACATGGAAGGCTGTATTCCATGACGGGCGCTGTTGGCTGTGCGCCTTTTCAAGCGGCTTCTGTGACTTTGATTCAATCCATGGTGGGGCCGGACGCAATGCTTCTCAGAAGCAGCACGAACGGACGGAGAAGGCAAAACCTATTGACTTTGCCAATACTACTTTGCAAAAGTCTCTCTCCTGTAAGGCACATCCTTGTAATTGGCTCAGTGTTAGCAAAGATTGTAGGTCACCCTTGTAAGGTCATCCATAATTTTTGATGCATTACTTAAGTAGCTTTTATTGCATGTGCACCTGCATATGGCGTTGGCAAATCGCAGCCCTGGTCAGGTGGAGAGCCTTTACCAATTTTCCATAAAGGCAAGATAGTTTTTAATTGAATGTTCCCTTAAGTCATTGTATTAGTTTTTCTGGTTTTCCACTACCAGAATTCCAACAGAAAGTTCCTCATTTATTGTGGATGCTATTCAAGATTTGAGGCACAAAGTAGTTCCACTACCAGAATTCCAACAGAAAGTTCCTCATTTATTGTGGATGCTATTCAAGATTTGAGGCACAAAGTAGTTCCACTACCAGAATTCCAACAGAAAGTTCCTCATTTATTGTGGATGCTATTCAAGATTTGAGGCACAAAGTAGTTCCACTACCAGAATTCCAACAAAGTTCCTCATTTATTGTGGATGCTATTCAAGATTTGAGGCACAAAGTAGTTCCACTACCAGAATTCCAACAGAAAGTACCTCATTTATTGTGGATGCTATTCAAGATTTGAGGCACAAAGTAGTCTATTAATAGACGTACAACTTACTTTGTTACCTTTATTCCAGTAGGGCTTGGAGAGCAGAGTCGACGTCCTCGTTTAATGGATGCACCCTGTGCATTAAATATTGCTTCTCCCCTGAAAGAAATATGAATTTCTTGGGATTCAAAGACCTATTCAGTTGAAACAGCAGCTACTAAAAAGTTAGAAATGTGCATTTGACTCGCAGCTGCTCAGCCCATACGTTAGAATTTTGAAACCTATGTAGATACTGAAATCTAGGATTGTTTTAGTAATCCTCCTTTAACTTTCTCCCATCTCCACAGACTGAATGATATCATAAATACTGCTGATAAATGGATATCTCAAAAACGACTTGACTGCGACACTGCATATGCACTTACTACTTTGATACGTTTACATGCAATTTGTTAAACCTTGCCAAGAGGAAAAGGGAGAGATGAACTGATCCCAGAGACATACTGCTTGATAAAAGGATCTGATAGTAAATAGCCAAGTAGGTGTGGGTTTCCCATTGAGGACGTAGTCTAGTTTCTTACCACTGAGATCTAAAGCTGCCCTTTACATTTTAAACGTAATTGGAAACTAGCCGCAAGTTATTAGAAAGACAATTGTGCCCGTTTGACTTAAGCTGATTTACTGCTCATCCAACCGTCAACCTGTTGTAATCAAATTACTAGCGGTGGCATCCAGATCATTAGCTATCTTAAGAATTCATCAGCATACATTAAAAAAGTGTCGCCGAATGACTGAATCAGGTGAGCCAATGAAAGAATACATAATATAATGGAGGTGGCAGAATAGAACACTTAGGCACTCCGTATTCACTCAGCTGCACTGAAGGCATAAGAAGAAAATACTGCCTTCCAAGTATGTGAAATTCGAAAATCCTGGAACCAGGTCCACACTGTATCCTGCACACTGAAACCTCCCAGACAAACCAATAAAATTAGGGCTGGCACTGAACCTGTATCTGAGTTCTGTCTAAGTTCATCTAAAGCTGTTACAACCACTGCCTCTTTGCAAGGTTTAAAATGTTCCATTATTTAATTTGGATATAATTTTTCTTGCTTTTTCAACATTTGGAATCTGATGTACTTCATGAATGGATTTCAGCAGTATTTCAAAGATATATGTACCTGAAATAAACAGGACGACGACTTTGGGTGCGTTAATGTTTTGATTTGGCTGAATCTTCATTTCTCTGGTCTTCTTTTTCAGACCTGACCAACATATTTGAGTCCTTCTTGCCCCAGCTGCTGGCTTACCCAAACCCCATAGATCCTCTTAATGGAGACGCTGCAGCGATGTACCTCCACCGACCAGAAGAATACAAACAAAAAATTAAAGGTATGGTATCAGAGTGTAATGTTACATTGTAGTGTGTTTATGCTGATCAAAACAAAATTCCATCGCAACAGGAAAAAGTAATAAAGTATTGGTGGTTGACAGTTGTGCTTGAGTGCTCCGTAAGTAATCTTCCAGCAACAATGGAGGGAAGCGATAGCATAGAGTGTATTGCTGTTCTACTGGTCACATTGGACTCTGCATCCCACTGTTACACCGGGTCTCTTAGTGGAAACCTACATTTTATAATTTGAAAAGTGACCGTCCGCCACCACATGTTTCCCCTGGGTTTTATGACTACGATCTTATATCAGAGTTCTAAGGAAATCAAAGTTCGGAGAGGTGGTAGAGGTTCCTCTTCTCCAAGTAGCTTTGTTGTTGCTGGCGTCTTTGTGCATGTCAGTTTTATAGCATTCCTGTTTGAAGCTCTTACCCAGATCGTCATAGACGTCATAGGCTGAATTCAACTCACCAAGTTATGGATTCACAGTAAGGGATTTGGCTGAGATATTCAATTTTTAGAAATTCCTGAAGTGTTTTAAACGTGGATTGCTGAAAAGGAGACTGGCATCAACTTTTAAATCCAGGCTGATTTGGTGTCTAGCAGTAAGGAAACGAGACCAAGACACTATAAAAAAGGCAGTATCGGCTCAATTCCAACATCAGACCCGTCATCAGTTATTTCAAACTCCCTCTTCAAACCTCGTGCTGCATCTACTATTTAAATAGATGTTTCATATTGTGTTCTTTTTCCTTGTATGTACTGTACCCTAGCAAGCAGTCAGCGCCTTGGTGTGATCGAATGTCCGTTTACAAAAGAATGGACCCAAAGTTTAGATCAGAAGCCCACGGATAGCACTATCCGAAGGTCAGGGTGCCAAATACCAAGTCTGCATAGTCATGCCTCTTTCAGGCACCACCAGACACTCCCTGCCTCTTTATTTCACTCTTTCTCGTTCTTTTTTTCAACTCTGCTTTTTTATTTTGTCACTGTTTCCCGTCTCTTTCTCCTGTTTTCCCACTTTTCTGTCTTTCTCTGTTTTTGTCTGGTTCAAAGTCTGATGAGGAAAATAAGTATCCGTCTCAAAAATAAGTAGAGTGTGTCTCCCACTTGCAACCACCAGCTCAAATTATTCACTGAATGGGAGTATATGAAGACACTGCAGTTCGTTTTTTGCTGGGAAATTTCTTTGTAAAATGAAGACTTTTAACCCTGGTATTATACAGCATGACATTTCTTATTAGGTCTTAGCCAAGACCTTTTGATTTTATTAAAATGATATGTATAATATGCTTACAGGGCTTTCAGCCAGCTCTCTGCATCCATTGTTCTGTTATTGTCATTCACGTTTTTCTTCAGCTCATTGCAGCACATGGCATGGGGCAGACCCACACACAAAGTAGTTCCCTTAATTGCCAGGAACTACAATGGGAATGTATATGTTTGAGACCAAAAAGGTATTTTTTGTTTTAGACACTTTTTCAGATTGACACGGGCCAGGCAGCTTACTAACAAAGTTTTACAAAAACCATAATAAAACGGATATTGACAAAGCCAAAAGGCTGGCAGTAAACACCAGACCAATTTGTTTGCTGAGTGTTAGCCAAGACCTTTTGACTTTTCTAAAACGTACATTTAAAATACTTGTAGTGGCCTTCAGCCTTTGTTCTTCATCCATTGGTTTTTGTAATTCCATTTTTCTTCTGCCCACTGCAGCATACAGCATGGGGCAGTGGGCCAGCACTCTTCAGACATTGGCTAACTTTACTCTAAATGACTGTTCTTCTACAGAGCAGTTCCCGTCAGTTCCTGCGACTATGGCAAAATGTGTTTTGTGAGGCAAATTTCTTTTTTACTTTTAGCCAGTGGTCATTTTTTATATAGGCATGGGTCTGGCAGCTCTTCAAAATAAGGTTTTCAAAAACGACAAACAAATCAAACTTTGACAAAGCCAAAAGTTTTGCACCCAGTGTGTGAGGCCTATTGGCATTGCCAATGCTTGTTTATTTCATTGTTACAGGTAAGGTAAACTTTCTTTCCACTGGTGTTCCAATCTTAGTTAAAAGTGGTGTTGTGAGGTGCATACTATCGAGAAGGTAGGGATCTGTCTCGACAGTTGGATGGTGGCCATACTGTTCCATTGTCTGGCTCTGTTGCATACCCATGTATAAGCTGCTCCTTTTGTCTTAGCCTGCAAAGAACAAGGAGTAGAATTGGTGCCTTTGTATTTGCTTGTCCTAGACGAGTACTGTTCTAGCTCGTTAATGTCATGTTAGCATGCCAGGGCTCTGGGAAGCTTTAAAGATGGATAATGGGGGCACATATGAAATCAGACTTGAACAATATGAGTGATTTAGAACAATATTTAGCAAAACTGTCTTAGAGGTTTCATTAATACTCCACTCAAGTGCACAGAAACAGGAGTGAAAAATTGGAGACTAAGTTGTCAGTCAGTTGGGCAGATCTGATGTGAAAGTCAGTTCGTTCTATTCTGGGCTTGAATTTTGTTATCAACCACCTTTTTAGCTAAACTAGGCCCATTTCACTAGCTGGTTATTGTTGATCTAATATAGATTCTGAAAGAAACACAATCAAACATGTTGCATAAATAATGGTGATTTGACCCTGTTGGAAAGTGGATTATTGGTAGAGGCAAATGTAGGTCTACCACTGGCAATAAGGCCACTAACACAGTATAGGGCTCAGAATAGGTCTTAAAAAATTATTCATATGCTCAACCCTTGGTAATGTGGCTGCGAGCAGGCAGGCTTAACTTCACAGACCGATATGTATGTGAAGCATTTAAAAACACCAATTCAGTAAATAAGACACAACACAAAATAAAAATTCAACACCATTTTATAAAAATAGGAAATATTTTTATCGTTTAAATGACACCAAAACGAAAACAATCCACTGTAGGGAACCAGAGATATGAATTTTTATTAAAGATTAGTCACTTTCTAGTGCTTAGAAACCAACAGTGCCCCTTTTGGTCATTTCGTTGCCTCTGACAGGGACACATTCACCTTTAGCAATTGTTCTGGAGGATCTCTCACCAGTCTTGCGCAGCCCCCTCCAGCAGGCTGGGTCCTGTTAGAACTCCTTCCTGAAGTTCTTCTTGCAGGTCCCAAAGTATCCAACACACAATCCAAGGTTCTGGAATCTCCAAGAGGGTCCTTGAAAGTGAGACTTCAATTCCCACAATCCACTTGGACAAATCCACTGGTAGTACTCCAGGCTGGGGATTCTTTGTGGTGATCGTCCAGGTGAGCGCTGTTAACCTGTAGCTTGCAGGGAGTCCACTCTTTAGTCCTTTTGAAGCAGGTTTGCTCCACAGGGCTGTAGTTTCAAATGGTGCAAAAAGGCGCACTCTCCAGAGTGCAGGCCTGGTGAGTGCACATCCAATTCTTCAGCATGGGCCCTTCTGTTTCTCTTCGGTTTCAAAAGCAGGTCTGAGAGGCACCGCCCCTCTCAGATACTTATTCAGTGTTCTGTGGGGTCAAGCAGGAGGGCACTCCTGTCCAAGGAGCTGCAGGGTTCCACCCAAAGGTCTGACCACTTCCTGCAGAGTGTGGCAAAATGCTAACTCAGAAACCACTATTCTTCCAAAAGTCAATATGTCAGAATTTTCAGCAGAGAAAGAAGAGCTGGCTAAACACACCCCTAGGATGGCTAATCTCCATAGTCTCTCCCCCTTGCATCTGCTCATTCCTTCCTTAATCCTAGCATCTGGCTGGAGGTGAACAGGGTAAGGTTGTAAATGACACTGGGTTCCTCCCCTTCTCTTGAAGTCCATGGTTTACGACTCCTCCCCCTGCTCTGGCATTCCTATGCCAAGCAACCTCTCCTCCCTGAGAGGCTTCCTAACCCCAGGGGTCATTTATCACCTCTTCAAAGCAGCCAGGCTCACCCACTTATCTCTGACCAATCGGGGCAGAGCAGTACAGGGTTGAATTTTGCCTTGCAGACAAAAAAAAGTCTTAACTTCTTGTCTGTACATTTTACAATAAATTCAACAATACCATATTGTTAGATTTATCATTATCATACTACTGAGTCCTTTAATCCTAATTGTATGGCTTTTCTTTCTCCAGTTATTAACTGATAATCTTTTCCAATGTTAGCCTATGGCATGGGATTTGCAATGGGAAAAGTGACTTTGGCCATTTTTCCAGCACCAGGGCTTATAAAAAAATATTTTATAAGTATGCTACATATATCTACAGGACCCCCGCCCCAGGAACACCTAGGGGAGACTTTAGGGGGTCTGAATATGTAAACATATTGCAGATCCTCCCTCCACAGTGCTCCTACCACCAAAGTCGATTTTGGGCAGCACTTTATCACAATGTGGGGAGTGAAATGTGCAATTTCACTTTACCCAGGGCATATACAACTCCTTTTGTAAGGGTCCACCTTTAGATACCTGACCCCCCCCCCCCACCCACCACCCCTGGGACACCTAGGGGAAACCCTGGGGGTACCTAATATGCCCAAACATTGTAGTTAACCATTCTAAGTGCCCCAAGCACAAGAGTCGAGTTTGGGCACAATTTACTTTTTAAAAGCAGTCCTATAGCCCAGAGCCACTTTTAAACTGACCTCAGGCTTCAGCAGTGCACACATGCAGGTACAGAAAGGGCTGCTGGCCTCTAAACCGCCATGCCCTATTATATACTAGGGACTGATGGGTAGTTTCAATCCCCCTGCCCTATTATGTACTAGGGCCCTATGGGGTAGGTCATGCCAATCACAGGGCTACCCCAACCCTTAGTGTACCCTAGTGTATGTAGGTGTTTTCACTGTATTCTAAGTGTTTTCAGCATAACACTAGCCCTGGGCCTGGTTAGGCACAGCCCAGGATCAGTCAGTCAGTTACCACCAGTACTAACTAGTCAGCAAAAAGTTGAGGGTGCCCAGGGCACAGGATGACTTTGCAACACAGCCCCCTCACCCCCCCCAAACGAAAGGAGATGGGTTACTAACCTACACCCTGGTAGTCCTCATCAGCTAAGTGGAAAAAACTGGAATGTGCATGGGCAACCCCAGGTCTGTGTTCCACTGTAAAGTCCATTCCCTGTAGGGAAATGGACAACCTTAACAGCTTGGGATTCTCCCCTCTCATCTGCATGAGCCATCTGAGAGGCCTGTGGTCAGTTTGAACACGAAAGTGAGTCCCAAACAAATATGGTCTCAACTTTTTCAGGGACCAAACCACAGCAAAAGCCTCTCTCTCAATGGCAGTCCACCTCTGCTCTCTGGGAAGAAGCCTCCTGCTAATAAAGGCCACTGGCTAATCGAGGCCCTCTTCATTTAGCTGTGACAACACTGTCCCAATCCCTTGTTCGGAAGTATCTGTCTAAACCACAAATTCTTTTGTGTGGTCAAGGGCCAACAACACTGCTGCTGAACACATAGCAACTTTCAGAGTGTCAAAAGCCCTCTGACACTCTGGGTTCCAATACACCTTTTTGGGCCTGTTCTTAGAAGTGAGTTCTGTTAGGGGCCCCACAATGGTCCCATAATCTTGAACAAACCTTCTATAATAACCTGTCAGTCCAAGGAATGCCCTGACCTGAGTTTGGGTAACGGGAGCTGTCCGAACCAAAATAGTTTGGATTTTTGCTTGGCGAGGCTGTACATGGCCCCAGGTAGCCCAGATACACCACAGAACTCTGCCCTATTTGGCACTTACTTGCCTTAATAGTCAGGCCTGCCTGCTGCATGGCCTGAAGCACTTCCTTTAGGTGGCTTAAGTGATTCTCACCCCCCCCCCCCCCCGGTAAAACTGTATACAGCTGTATCATCCAGGTAAGCTGCACTGAACTGTTCCAACCCAGACAAGACCCTGTTCACCAATCTTTGGAAGGTGGCAGGTGCATTCATTAAGCCAAAGGGCATTGCCTTGAACTGATAATGTCCCTCTGGAGTGGAGAATGCTGACCTCTCCTTTGCTCCATCAGTGAGGGCAATCTGCCAGTAACCTGAAGTCAAATCAAAAGTACTCCGGTACTTAGCAGCCCCTAACCTGTCAATGAGCTCATCAGCTCTAGGTATAGGGTGAGCGTCAGTCTTTGTGACTGCATTCAATCCTCTGTAGTCCACACAGAACCTTAACTCCTTGGGTCCCCCCTGAGGAATAGGTTTAGGTACCAGCACCACTGGACTGGCCCATGGACTCTCAGACGGTTCGATTACCCCCAATTCCAGCATCTTAGCAACCTCCGCTTTAATGCTGGCTCTGACATGGTCAGACAACCTGTAGTTTATTTTTGACAGGTAGGCTGTCACCAGTGTCAATGTGGTGCACGCACCACTCAGTGATGCCTGAGGTCAAAGAGAACAGGCCAGCAAACTGCTCCAGCACTTGCTTACAGTCTCTGTGCTGCTGGTCTGTCAACTTGGGAGAGAGTACCACTCCCTCCACTGACCCATCTTGCACATTAGTGGAGAGGAGGTCAGGCACTGGCTCAGTTTCCTCCTCCACTCCCTCATCAGTGGCCAGTAACATGGTCCTGTCTGCCCTGTCATGGTGGGGTTTCAATCTATTCACATGCAGGACCCTATGAGGGTTCCTGGGGGTGCCAAGGTCAACCAAATGGGTAACCTCACCCTTCTTTTCCAAGATTTGATAGGGCCCACTCCACTTGTCATGGAGGGCCCTGGGAGCCACGGGCTCCAACACCCACACCAATTGTCCTGGACTATACTCTGGCATAGTAGCCTTCTGATCATACCAGTGCTTCATGAGCTCCTGGCTGGCCTCCTGTTTGCCTTGTACATGTACTCTGCCATTCTAGATCTCAGGCCTAGCACATAGTCAAGCACATTGTCCTTTGCTTCTTTAAGAGGCTTCTCCAAAGACTCAGCAGGCTCAATGGCCCCCTCACAGGGTGTCCAAACAACAAGTCAAAGGGACCGAAACCAACCCCTTTCTGTGGCACCTCCCTGTAGGCAGACAGTAAGCATGGGAGGAGAACATCCCATCTCCTCCTGAGTTTCTGACAACCCATGTATCATGCCCTTCAGGGTTTTGTTGAATCTCTCAACAAGACCATTTGCTTGTGGGTGATGGGGGATGGTGAACTTGTAGTTGGCACCACACTCATCCCACTTAGCAGTCAGATAGCTGGACAGGAAGTTCGTACTCGTATCTGATACCACCTCTTTCGGAAAACCGACTCTGGTGAACACACCAAGCAGTGCTCTAGCCACTGCAGGAGCATCAATGGTTCTAAGAGGGATTGCTTCAGGGTACCTAGTGGCATGGTCCACTACCACCAAGATATACCTATTCCCTGATGCTGTAGGTGGGTCCAGGGGACCAACAATGTCCATCCCCACCCTTTCAAAAAGAACCCCAACCACTGGCAGTGGTATTAGGGGAGCCTTTGTCTTGCCCCCGCCTTGCCACTGGCCTGACAGGCGACACAGGAGCTGCAAAACTCCTTTACCTTTTCAGACATATTAGGCCAGTAGAAATGGTTCACCAACCGGTTCCATGTCTTTGTCTGTCCCAAATGTCCTGCCAAGGGGATATCATGACCCAAAGTCAGGATGAACACTCTGTACTTCTGGGGCACCACCAACCTCCTGGTAGCCCCCTCCTTGAGGCTTCTGGCCTCAGTATAAAGCAGTCCATCTTCCCAGTAGAGTTTGTGAAACCCACTGTCATCCCCCTCCTCTTGCTTAGAGGCATCCGCCTCAAGCTCTCAAGGGTGGGACAGTCTCTCTGTCACTTACTGAACTCCTCTCTGGAGGGTCCACCTGCTCCTGTCAGTTCTGCCAAATCTGACAGCTCTGGCAGGGATGGAGTCCCTCCCTCAGAGGCCAGATCCTCCCCATCAGGGTTAGATTCTTCCTGCACCTCTGAAGTTCCCTGGGCTGCCTCACCAGGCCCAGAACCCTTGTCTTTGGATGCTTGGCCCTTTGTTCCAGGGTCCAAGTGTCTGACCCCTCCCTTCTGGCTAGTCTGTGACCTAGTCACAGCACATACCCACTCAGGGAGCTCCAATATTTTCATATGGAGTCCTCTGTCCACCTCTGAGAGGCTTCAAGATCATTGTCCAGTAAACACTGGAATGGGAGCACCTTTGACACAGCTACCTTCATAGGGCCTGTCACACCTCCCCATTTTAAATCCACCACAGCCATAGGATGGAGTTTGGTAGTGCTGTCTGCATACGTCACTTGGTGAAACTCACCAGGTAGCAACCTCCCTGGAGGCACCAGCTCATCCAGGACCAGTTACACTAGCCCCTGTGTCTCTGATAGCCTCAACCTCCGTCCAATTCACTTTAGGCCTCTGCCTGTACTTGTCCATGTTTGGAGGTATGGCAGCAAGGGTTGCAATATTCTCACCACCCATGGACACTAAGGTTGCTTCCACCACCTGACTACCCCTCTCTGGGACACCACTCTCCACCCCTACACTTAGTGGCAATCCCTGTGGATGGCCCCTTAGGGGGGAGCTTCTTGGCGCAGACAGCATCTCCCTGCTTGTGCCCTGGCTGGTTACAGTCAAAGCACTTACCCACCTTTGAGGGATCAAAGAACCTGCCATCCTTTCCCTTTAAATTTGAGGTTGGCTCGGGCCCCCCTCCTTGTGCTGGTTTTTGTGGGTCTTTGGAGGACTCCTTCTGTTTTTGACCTTCTTTTCCCTGGGCTTTCCCCTGGGGAGGGACCTGTCCTTTCTTCTGGTCTCCCCCCTGGTGCTGTATGGAAACCCGGATTCTCACTCGCTCATCAGCTGCTTCTCCCAGCTCTCTGGGGTCTGTCATCTTAGAGTCCACTAGATACTGGCGTAACTTCTCTTCTGCACAATGAGTCAAAATATGTTCTTTTAAAAACAAATTATACAATCCCTCATATGTGTCAACAGTGTTGCCAACAATCCAGCCTTCCAGTGCCTTCACTGAAACATCTACAAAGTCTACCCAAGACTTTGAACTCAATTTCTGGGTGACTCTAAACTTCACCCTATACTGCTCTGGAGTTAGACCAAATCTCTTAACTAAGCATGCCTTCATCTGCTGGTATGATTCTGCATCGTCTCCCTTCAGGGTCAGGAGCCTATCCCTCCCAGCTACTGGAATCAACTCCCACAGGAGTGCACCCCAATACTTAGAGTGGACCCTACTCATTCTAAGGGCCCTCTCAAAAGCTGCTAGCCACTTGTCAATGTCATCCCCCTCAGTGTACTTGGGTACTATACCCTTGGAAAGTTTGTGATCAAGACCACCACCCCTGGACGTCTCAAAATCTTCATCATTTTCACTGCCACCATTTCTTTTCTCCTCCTCCCTCTCCCATTTCTTCTAGCTAATTCCAATTTCTCCTGCATCAAAGCTAATTGAGCCTTAAGCTGTCTCTCTGCAAGGGACAGCAGTGGTTCTGGAGTACTGGACCCTGCCCTCCACCCACCATCTGGAACTGCAGGACTAAAAACAGGAAAAAAAGGAAGAGGCCTTTAGGGGACTTAAGCAACCCTGCCTTCCTAATCTTGTTGGAAGCAGGCAGCCCCCCTCAGCCTACACTGTACCCTAAGATCAGCCATCCTGAACTGGGGCAGTTTAGCCAGTTCCAGCTCCATGGTTCCCTAGTTTTGGGTCACAACAACTAGGCACACAGACTTAGAACAATTTGGAAAAATCAAAACAATGGATTAAAAACAGTTTTAGTCCAAATTCCCAAAATCAAACTCAAAAGTTTTGTTCTAAGGCAATTTAGAGGATTTTTAAAATCTTAATTCACTTTACTGAAAGGTGTACTCTTTAAACGCAAGTCCTCATTCACACCGCTGAGCACCAAATGTTGGAACGTGGATTATTGGTTGGGGCAAATGTAGGTCTGCCACTGGCAATAAGGCCACTAACAGTGTAGGGCTCAGAATAGGTCTTAGAAAATTATTCCTATGCCCAACCCTTGGTAACGTGGCTGCGAGCCGGCAGGCTTAACTACAATGACAGGTATGTAAAGCATTTAAAAACACCAATTCTGTAAATAATTAAGACACAACACAAAATAAAAATCCAACACCAATTTATAAAAATAGTAAATATTTGTATCTTTTAAATGACACCAAAACGAAAGAAAATCCACTGTAGGGAACCAGAGATATGAAATTTTTAAAGATTAGTCACTTTCTAGTGCTTAGAAACCAACAGTGCCCCTTTTGGTCATTTCGTTGCCTCTGACAGGGACACATTCACCTTTAGCAATTGTTCTGGAGGATCTCTCACCAGTCTTGTGCAGCCCCCTCCAGCAGGCTGGGTCCTGTTAGAACTCCTTCCTGAAGTAGTTCTTGCGGGTCCCAAAGTATCCAACACACAATCCAAGGTTCTGGAATGTCCAAGAGGGTCCTTGAAAGTGTGAGACTTCATTTCCCACAATCCACTTGGACAAAACCCTTACAAATCCACTGGTAGTACTCCAGGCTGGGGATTCTTTGTGGTGATGGTCCAGGTGAGCTCTGTTAACCTGTAGCTTGCAGGGAGTCCTTTTGAAGCAGGTTTGATCCACAGGGCTGTAGTTTCAAATGGTGCAAAAAGGCGCAATCTCCAGAGTGCAGGCCTGGTGAATGCACATCCAGTTCTTCAGCGTGGGCCCTTGTGTTTCTCTTCAGTTTCAAAAGCAGGTCTGAGAGGCACCGCCTCTCTGATACTTATTCAGTGTACATTTAAAATACGTGTAGTGGCCTTCAGCCTGTGTTCTTCATCCATTGGTTTTTGTAATTCCATTTTTCTTCTGCCCACTGCAGCATACAGCATGGGGCAGTGGGCCAGCACACTTCAGACATTGGCTAAGTTTACGCTAAATGACTGTTCTTCTACGGAGCAGTTCCCTTCAGTAGCTGGGACTACTATGACAAAATGTGTTTTGTGAGGCAAATTTCTTTTTTACTTTTAGCCAGTGGTCATTTTTTATATAGGCATGGGTCTGGCAGCTCTTCAAAATAAGGTTTTCAAAAACAATGACAAACAAATCAAACGTTGACAAAGCCAAAAGTTTGGCACCCAGTGTGAGGCCTATTGGCTTTGCCAATGCTTGTTTATTTCATTGTTACAGATAAGGAAGACTTTCTTTCCACTGGTGTTCCAGTTTTAGTTAAAAGTGGTGTTGTGAGGTGCATACTATCGAAGGTAGGGATCTGCCTCAACAGTTGGACGGTGGCCATACTGTTCCATTGTCTGGCTCTGTTGGATACCCATGTATAAGCTGCTCCTTTTGTCTTAGCCGGCAAAGAACAAGGAGTAGAATTGGTGCCTTTGTATTTGCTTGTCCTAGACGAGTACTGTTCTAGCTCGTTAATGTCATGTTAGCATGCCAGGGCACTGGGAAGCTGTAAAGCTGGATAATGGGGGCACATATGGAATCAGACTTGAGCAATATGAGGGATTAGAACAATATTTAGCAAAACTGACTTAGAGGTTTCATTAATACTCCACTCAAGTGCACAGAAGCAGGAGTGAAAAATTGGAGACCAAGTTGTCAGTCAGTTGGGCAGATCTGATGTGAAAGTTCGTTCTATTCTGGGCTTGAATTCTGTTATCAACCACCTTTTTAGCTAAACTCTGCACCTGTTTAGCTAAACTTGGCACCTGTTTAGCTAAACTCTGCCCATTTCACTAGCTGGTTATTGTTGATCTAATATAGATTTTGAAAGAAACACAATCAAACATGTTGCATAAATAATGGTGAAATTACCCTGTTGGAAAGTGGATTATTGGGAGGGGCAAATGTAGGTCTACCACTGGCAATAAGGCCACTAACACAGTATAGGGCTCAGAATAGGTCTTAGAAAATTATTCATATGCTCAACCCTTGGTAACGTGGCTGCGAGTAGACCAGCTTAACTTCAAAGACAGGTATGTAAAGCATTTAAAAACACCAATTCAGTAAATAATTGAGACACAACACAATAAAAATTCAACACCAATTTATAAAAATAGTAAATATTTTTATCTTTTAAATGACACCAAAACGAAAACAATCCACTGTAGCGAACCAGAGTTATGAATTTTTAAAGATTAGTAATTTCCTAGTGCTTAGAAACCAACAGTGCCCCTTTTGGTCATTTCGTTGCCTCTGACAGGGACACATTCACCTTTAGCTATTGTTCTGGAGGATCTCTCACCAGTCTTGTGCAGCCCCCTCCAGCAGGCTGGGTCCTGTTAGACCTCCTTCCTGAAGTTCTTCTTGCAGGTCCCAAAGTATCCAACACACAATACAAGGTTCTGGAATCTCCAAGAGGGTCTTTGAAAGTGTGAGACTTCAATTCCCACAATCCACTTGGACAAAACCCTTACAAATCCACTGGTAGTACTCCAGGTGAGCTCTGTTAACCTGTAGCTTGCAGGGAGTCCACTCTTTAGTCCTTTTGAAGCAGGTTTGATCCACAGGGCTGTAGTTTCAAATGATGCAAAAAGGCACAATCTCCAGAGTGCAGGCCTGGTGAATGCACATTCAATTCTTCAGCGTGGGCCCTTGTGTTTTTCTTTGGTTTCAAAAGCAGGTCTGAGACGCACCGCCCCTCTCAGATACTTATTCAGTGTTCTCTGGTGTCAAGCAGGAGGGCACTCCTGTCCAATGAGCTGCAGGGTTCCACCCAAAGGTCTGACCACGTCCTGCAGAGTGTGGCAAAATGCTAACCCAGAAACCACTATTCTTCCAAAATTCAATATGTCAGAATTTTCAGCAGGGAGAGAAGAGCTGGCTAAACACACCCCTAGGATGGCTAATCTCCATAGTCTCGCCCCCTTGCATCTGCTCATTCCTTCCTTAATCTTAGCATCTGGCTGGAGGTGAACAGGGTAAGGTTGTAAATGACACTGGGTTCCTCCCCTTCTCGAAGTCCATGGTTTACGACTCCTCCCCCTGCTCTGGCATTCCTATGCCCAGCAACCTCTCCTCCCCGAGAGGCTTCCTAACCCCAGGGGTCATTTATCTCCTCTTCAAAGCTGCCAGGCTCACCCACTTCTCTCTGACCAATCGGGGCAGAACAGTACAGGGTTGAATTTTGGCTTGCAGACAAAAAAAGTCTTATAACTTCTTGTCTGTACATTTTACAATAAATTCAACAATACCATATTGTTGGATTTATCATTACCATTCTACTGAGTCCTTTAATCCTAGTTTTATGGCTTTTCTTTCTCCAGTTATTAACTAATCTTTTCCAATGTTAACCTATGGCATGGGATTTGCAATGGGAAAATTGACTTGGGCCATTTTTCCAGCACCAGTTCTGATAAAAACATATTGTTCGAGGCATATGAGCTGTAGATCATATACTGTGCATAGATCGCCATCTGGTGTTGGGCTCGGATGTTTGCAGTTTGTTTTTGTTCGAAGAAGTCTTTGTAGTCACGAGATAGGGGACTCCTCCTTACGATGATAGTGCGCATGGGCATCGACTCCATCCCCTGGTTTTTTTTTTCCGCCATCGGGTTCAGATGTGATTTCTTGCGCTCCGGGTCGGTATAGTCTTCGAACCCCCTTTGACGCGCAATCCTTCACCGCTCGACGGTATTGTCTTGATCGCGTTCCCCTTTCGACGCGCATCCTCCAATTTCAAAATCCTCGACTAGGAACTTCGACGCGGGCCGTTGGGCCTAGCCGCGCCGACCAATACGGCCGTCGATGGCACGGACTCAGTTTAAAAATTGCCCCAGGTGTGGTGCTAAATTCCCACACACAGACTTACACGAAGTGTGTAACCTCTGCCCCGAGCACGAGGAAAAACACTGCGAGGCCTGTACTTCGTTCCGATCCAAGAAAGCCATCTGTGATCGTCGGGCTCGACACGAAATGTCTTGCAGCAGCAGCTCGATTCCAGACATCTTCCAAGCATCAGAACTTCAACCTGCAGATGAGGATATCTCCGTCTCCGAAGCGGACGACTCCAAGGAAGACGAGCAGACTGTCACCCCGGCTCAGCGGACAGGGAGTACTACTACCCAGCCCGCTACCAAACCCAAACCTAAGGCTCCGGTAACACCTTCGCCCTCGGGTTCAGGTTGACACCGTGTTCAAACTTCAGACGCCCCGTCCTCGGGCCCGGCTATGAAACCGAAACCAAAGCCTTCCGACTCGGGCTCGAGTCGGCCCCATTCCGGCACCGAACATACACCTTTGGCACCGAAGCCTAAAGCCAAGCCGGTACCCCACATTTCATTACCGGCACCGAAGACACCTTCGACGCCGAAGACCCTGACTCCGAAGCCACCAAAAGACAAAGCTTCGGAGCCGAAACAGGACAAACCAAAAGCTTCGGAGCCGAACAAAATGTCAGATCCGAAAACTCCCTCACAAAAGATTTCGGAGCAGAAAACACCTATAAAACAGCTTAAGCCCGCTAAGGAACACTCTACGGCCAAGCTGTCGGTGCCGAAACAAGACACGCCACCCACAGAACTTTCTCTTCTACAATCTTCGGATCCAAAGCAGAAAACACTGCATATTGACCCCGAAACTGGCAAACCTCTCGCCAAACCTCCTAAAAAACGGAAATTAGACCTTCCAGAGGATTCTCCCATACCTCTAAAACGCAAGGACATTGGTACTAACCCTTCTCCCCCTTATATACCTCCCTCTCCTCCTGATCCTAACTTATTCATCTCACCGGCAAACTCACCATCACCGGCAAACTCACCTGTGCCACAAGAGGGTGATGATGGGGATACACTAGGGGATGACGACGACCAGAACATACCACAGGACCCAGACCCATGGGATGACTATAATCAAGATCCGGATCTCCACAATGACCCTGAACTTTATCCCTCCAGGCCATCACCACCTGATGAGAACATTGGGTTTGCACAACTTATCAATAGGGCTGCTCACTACCATGGGGTGGAACTACACACTGATCCCCCTAGAAGAGGACTTCTTAGTGGAAACATTCGCACCCTCACAAAAATCCATCAACACCCTGCCTATGCTAAAAGGCATGTTAAAACATGCACCAGAAGTATTCAAAGACCCTGTTAGAGCCCGAATACTTACACCAATGGTGGATAAAAAGTATAAAGCAGCTCCTACAGACCCAGTATACATCAAAGACCAGATACCCTTAGACTCTCTTGTTGTGTCTAATGCACGCAAGAGGGCTAATTCCCAGGCTACAGGCGACGCCCCTCCTCCTGACAAGGAGTCAAAGCTTATAGATGCTTCAGGGAAAAGGATTGCGTCACAGGCTGCAAACCATTGGCGCATCGCCAATGCGCAAGCTCTCCTAGCGCGCTATGACAGAGCGCACTATGACGAGCTAGAAAAACTGATGCAGTATTTACCAGACGAACACAAAAACAGGGCCAATGAACTCATTCAAGAGGGCAAACTAATAACTAACACCTCCATAAAATGTGCCCTAGATGCGGCTGATACAGCATCCCGTGCCATTAACACCAGCATATTACTGCATAGGCACGCTTGGCTTCAAATCTCCGGATTCAAGCAAGAGGTTCAAACCACCATACTCAATCAGCCCTTCGATCAAGAGCATCTTTTTGGACCTACAGTCGATACTTCATTGGAGAAAATGAAGAAAGATACAGAGACGGCTAAGTCCATGGGGGCCTTGTAACTCCCTTCCAACAGAGGTTCCTTTTGCTGCTCCTTTTACAGGGGTGGCTCCAAAACAATATCAGAAAATCCCCCCTCGTCTTACAAAAGCCCCAATCAATCTACCTCACCCAAACGTTTTTTCGGGGAGGATACAGAGGGAACAATAATAGGGGAAGAGCCAGAGGTAACAACACCCGCAGTTCCCCTTAACACTAAGCAGTGACTTCCCTTCATGTCGGGGGACGTCTCTCACAGTTCCTACCTGTCTGGAACACCATCAAAACAGACAAGTGGGTAAGACAAACTATCCAGTATGGTTATTGCCTGGAACTCTCCTCCACTCCCCCAAACATTCCTCCAGAGCATCGTCCAATGTCATCAGGACATCTGACCCTCCTAAAACAAGAGGTTCTCTCCCTTTTACAAAAACATGCAATAGAACCAGTCCCTTTGCCTTATTAGGGCACAGGGGTTTACTCCCTATATTTCCTAATTCCAAAAAAGGACGGCTCTCAGGCCAATACTGGACCTCAGACCACTAAACCTCTATATTCAGTCAAATCACTTCCACATGATCACCCTCCAACAGGTGCTCCCATTGATTCAACAAGGCGACTTTCTTTCCACTCTAGATTTAAAGGACGCCTACTTCCACATTCCCATTCATCCAGCTCACAGAAAATATCTCAGGTTCCTGGTAGACGGTCAACACTACCAGTTCAAAGTCCTCCCCTTCGGGGTAACCACAGCACCCAGGGTCTTGACCAAATGCCTCGCAGTAGTTGCGGCTCACTTAAGAAGACAACACATTCACGTGTTCCCATATCTGGACGACTGGCTCATAAAAGCCAAGTCACACAGCAGCTGCGTTCACCACACCCGGAAAACAATTCAATTGCTTCACAACTTGGGATTCACCATAAATCTCACCAAGTCCCACCTTCAACCATCCAACACACAAACGTATCTAGGAGCTACAATAGACACTTCCAAAGCTCTAGCATACCCCAACCCAGTCAGAATACGCAACATACAGGCTCTAATATCACAATTTCAGCCTCAACACTCATTACCAGCTCGAGTGTTCATGCAATTAATCGGGATGATGGCTTCTTGCATTCTAATCGTTCCTCATGCAAGACTCCACATGCGTCATCTACAGGAATGTTTAGCACAACAGTGGAACCAGGCTCAAGGTCAGCTAACAGATCTGGTGTTGGTGGACAGCCGCACATATCGCTCTCTGCACTGGTGGAACACACAAAACCTTTCCAAGGGGCGGCCGTTCCTCGACCCTGTTCCACAGGTAGTGCTAACAGACGCATCGCTCACCGGCTGGGGAGCTCATCTCCAAAACCTTACCATTCAAGGCATATGGACTACCAAACAAAAACAATTCCACATAAACCACCTGGAATTACTGGCAATATTTCCGGCATTGAAATCCTTTCAACTCAATCTAGTAGGCAAAGCTGTCTTCGTTCGTACGGACAACATGACAGCAATGTACTACATACAAAAGCAGGGAGGAACACATTCTCTACAACTTTCACACTTAGCTCAACGCATATGGAAATGGGCCATTCCACAAAACATATATCTCCTGGCAGAACACCTCCCAGGAGTACACCATCAAATCGCAGATCTACTCAGTCGGCAACAACACAGATCCACGAATGGGAACTTCAACCTCAAGTTCTTCTTCCATTCTTTCAAATGTTGGGCTACCCAGAAATAGATCTGTTCGCCACACACCAAAACGCAAAATGCCCAACCTTCGCGTCCAGGTATCCACACCCATTGTCCAAAGGCAATGCGATATGGATGAACTGGTCTAGGAAATTTGATTCCGCTTTTCCACCTCTCCCACTCATTCCGCTAGTGGTTCGGAAGCTCAAACCCTGGTTCACAACACTCTTGGAAATGTGAGTAGTTCCTCATCAAAAACTACACCTCTCTCCCAAACTTCTCACTCAGAACCATGGAGAGATAAGGCATCCAGATCCCAGTCAACTCAACCTTGCGATCTGGCACCTGAAGTCTTAGAGTTTGGCTACCTTAATCTCCCGCCAGACTGCATGAACATCATTAAAGAGGCTAGACGTCCTACTACTAGAGCATGCTACGCAGCAAAGTGGAAACTATTTGTAAGTTGCCGTACAAACAATAAAATCAATCCACTAGACGCTTCCACTCAAAACATTTGCTATCTATTACACCTACAACGATGTAACCTAGCATACACATCTATAAGACTACATCTAGCTGCAATAGCAGCTTATCTACAAAACAGACAACACTTGTCTTTGTTTCGAGTTCCCGCTATTGCTTTTATGGAAGGACTTAAAAGAATAATTCCCCCTTGAGTTCCGCCCTCTCCAGTGTGGAATCTTAATATCGTCCTTACAAGGCTCATGGGCCCACCATTTGAACCTTTGCACAAATGTGAACTACAATTCCTCACTTGGAAAGTAGCCTTCCTTATAGCCATCACATCTCTTAGAAGAGTGAGTGAGCGAGCTACAGGCACTAACCATACAAGAACCATTTTTGCAAATTCATCATAACAAAGTGCTTCTCAGAACTAATCCAAAATTTTTACCTAAAGTTGTGTCTGCCTTTCATCTTAACCAGTCTCTTGAACTACCAGTTTTTTTCCCTCAACCAGACTCCGTGGTGAAAGGGCTCTTCATTCGCTAGACGTTAAGAGCACTACTCTATTACATTGAACGAACTAAGTCCTTTAGAAAGACTGAACAACTTTTTGTTGCTTTTCCCCCACCTCATAAAGGCAATCCCATTTCAAAAGCAGGCATTGCACAGTGGATTGTTAAGTGCATCCAAATATGCTACCTCAAAGCCAAATGTACATTAACAGTTCCCCCTAGGGCTCATTCTACACGCAAACTAGGGGCTTCTATGGCATTCTTAGGGAACATTCCCTTAGACGACATCTGCAAAGCTGCAACTTGGTCTACACCGCACACATTTACAAAACACTATTGTGTAGATGTGCAAGCAAAACAACAAGCTAATGTGGGCCAGGCTGTCTTAGAAACACTCTTTCAAACCACTGCAACAGATACAGGTTAGCCACCGCCACAAACAAAACTGCTGTATAGTCTATGCACAGTATATGATCTACAGCTCATATGCCTCGAACGGAAAATGCTACTTACCAGTATGCATCTGTTCTTGGCATGTAGAGCTGTAGATTCATATACGCCTCCCCGGGTACCTTTATCTGTTGCAGTGTTATCTTACTTAGATACATCACACATGGACATCTCTTTCTATTTCTTACTAACTCCATCACCCTTTATGGCGAAAACAATCTGCGGATGGAGATGGAGTCGATGCCCATGCGCACTATCATCGTAAGAAGGAGTCCCCTATCTCGTGACTACAAAGACTTCTTCGAACAAAAACAAACTGCAAACATCCGAGCCCAACACCAGATGGCGATCTATGCACAGTATATGAATCTACAGCTCTACATGCCAATAACAGATGCATACTGGTAAGTAGTATTTTCCTTACAAGTACGCTACATAGATTTACAGGACCCCCACCCCAGGAACACCTAGGAAGACTTTAGGGGTTCTGAATATGTAAAAATATTGCAGATCCTCCCTCCACAGTGCTCCAACCACCAAAGTCGATTTTGCGCAGCACTTTATCACAATGCGGGGAGTGAAATGTGCAATTTCACTTTACCCAGGGCATATAAAACTCATTTTATAAGGGTCCACCTTATAGATACTTGACCCCCCACCCATGGGACACCTAGGGGAGACCCTGGGGGTACCTATTAAGCCCAAACATTGTAGGTTAACCATTTTTAAGTGCCCCAAACACAAGTCTAGTTTGGGCACAATTTACTTTTTAAAAGGAGTCCTGTAGCCCAGAGCCACTTTTAAACTTACCTCGGGCTTCAGCAGTGCACACATGCAAGTGCAGAAAGGGCTGCTGGCCTCTAAACTGCCATGCCCTATTATATACTAGGGACTGATAGGTGGTTTCAATCCCCCTGCCCTATTATGTACTAGGGCCCTTATGGGTAGGTCATGCCAATCACAGGGGTACCCCAACCCTTAGTGTACCCTAGTGTATGTAGGTGTTTTCACTGTATTCTAAGTGTTTTCAGCATAGCACTAGGCCTGGTTAGGCAGAGCCCAGGGTCAGTCAGAGTCAGTAACTACCAGTCAGCAAAAAGTTGGGGGGTGCCCAGGGCACAGGATGACTTTGCAACAGACCCCATATGCAACCTGCTTCGGATGTCCATTTTAACATGTTTTTGTGTGTAATGTTTTTTTTGGTTTTATTTTTTTGCACAGAGTACATCCAGAAATATGCAACAGAGGAAGCACTGAAAGAACAAGAGGAGGGCACCGGGGACAGTTCATCAGAAAGTTCCATGTCTGACTTTTCGGAGGACGAGGCGCAGGATATGGAATTGTAGTAGAAGCGACCTGCTTTTCAGAAAAAAAAGACTTTTCCTAACCATGAGAAGCAGACTATAATATTCATATTTAAACAAAGCAATTTTTTATTACTAAACAAGGTTTTTATGAATAATAGCATTGAAGTATGTATGTATACAGACACCTGTGTATACATATGTATGTATTTCACACTTAGATCCTGATTTCTTGGTCATTTTCCTGCCCGGCGTGCATTGCGTTTTCCCACATTCCACTTTGGTAGCTGTGTGCAACATTGCATGCAATTGTCAGTCCATGTAGGCCAAGCCCTACTCCTGTTCGACTGAGACTTCGCCAACTTAAAGAAGCGAGACCCATACACCAAATACTATCGTGCCCCCAGTGCTGATAGGTAGACTCTGAGGGTGTGGGTCACGGCCCTCTTCACAGGCTCTCCCAAAGAAACCCACCCGGATGCTAACTTGGAATGTTCTGCAGTCTCAGGCTAAAATCCCAGTCTTAATTGGATTCTGAATGAAGCCAGCTTCTGCTATAATCCAGGAAAGGAAGTAGTGCTCCTTCTGAGTTTCTGAGGATATTCTCTTTTTGACTTGGAGTAATTGCAAAATATTACCACCTAAAAAGGAAAAAAACTGGAAATGCAGAGCAGTTTGGAGCATTATTGTTAGCCATAAAAGACACTTTATCCGGATTCTAAGTACACTTTTTTTATGTGGAGTCTGCCCCTCAGCCTGTGGGGGCCCTGCTACCACCAGTGTATTTGTCTTTGTGCCCCTTTGAATGCAGTCATCTGAACAGAACTAATTTTGCATTGAGATTGTGTGGGCCGTTCCCATTTTTTTTACGCCATCAGAAACTGTTTTTCATGCTGTAAATTCCTTTAAAGGTGTACACACGCACATACGAGGTCAATATTTACTGCTTTGATTTATTTCTGGTTTTATATAGTGATTTAAACGTTCTGCCTCAGTGCCCTAGGGGTTAAAAGCTCAATTCTTTTGTGTGTGGTTTGAAACTTACACCAAGTGGAACCATCTATGTAACGCATGATCTTGAATCTTCCATCTTCCGACTCTTGATGGGGGGGGGGGGGGGAGTGTTACCCAGCCAGGCCTTTAATTTTCATATTTCCTTCCGTCAGAAGTTATTTTCAGCTTAGTTATTGTCTGAAAGGGTGTGAAATACGCGAATGCAACCCAATGCCATTTTGTTTTCGTTTTAATGAATATTGGACCCTTAAAACCAAGTTTATTTCAAGTATTACCCAAAGTAAAAAATGTAAGTCTTATTTTGGCACCAGTGGGATCCAGATAATGTTTGTTTTTTTAAAAATGTATTTATTTTCTTCCCATGCCTGGTTTGCAGGAAGCGACTAGGCATTTAAGTGAAAAAGTTCAGTTATCTAGTAACCTGAGAACTGATCCTTCTATCGTGAAGAGAAAGCATAGCCAGGTACATGTGTTTATTAGTCCTCCCTTTTAGTAAGGTAGTGCTGTGGTCTGTGTTGATGTTTGGATATAAGTTTGTAATGGGGAAAATGGAAATGAAGAGAGGGGTCACACAAGCTCAACACTCGTGTACCCGCTCAGGGTTTAGATGTAACAGGATGTTGATGCCTCTGGCGGTGCTGGTTCTGTTGAAGGTTGATTCACCTGTTAGAGTGCACCCGTACATTTCTCCCATGAAAGCGTATTCTTAACCGGAGGTGATTCACCATAAAGCACAACTGTGACCTTAGACCCCCTCTATTCTAATAAGCGTACTTCATGGCATTAAGCCCTATAAGTATAGAGACCAGCAGAGGTGATTTTCTTAGAGCAGATTCTATTGATGGCCTGCAGGCTTTGCTATTGGGGCAGCCAGGTTGAAATCTGTGTTTTTAATGTTGGCCATTTTTCTTTATTTTTTCTGATGCTTCTGGCAGCGGTGTACTCCGATTAAGCCCCATATTTAGTTTGACCTATTGGGCATTGAGCAAAACCCACTGTGCAGGCCACTGACTCGTGAATGTCATTGTCTCCTTCATGATCAGCTATTTTAAGTCTTTAATTTTTGTCCCCCACAATCCTACCCCCCACCCCACTTCACGCACACCCAACCCATAAAAAACTCCTTCCCCGTCATTGCAAGTTTTATTTTAGGGAAATTTAAATAATGCTTGTATCAAGAACTGAAATTGACGCAGCAAGGTCGGGGAGATCTAATTCTCTTTTATTTGAATCTTTGGAGCACAATCCTTATTTGTTTACTTTGGAAAGGTGTATAAAATACAACTTTAGCATGATTATTTTCCTAAATAAAAACATATAAAGATGTTACCTTATTTTATGTTCACTAATGGCATGACGCATAGGTTTTTTTGGGAGGGCAGGGGGTGGAGGGATTGGGAGAGCAGTTCAATGGGGCTGTGGTCCGTGATCGTGCTGAAGTCTTTAGCAGTTGTGGCGTTTGTGGGAAGGATAGTAATAACTATCATGTTAGGATCACTTAAACTTTTAGCTTGTGTGTTGGGATACTAGGGACGCGGGGCACAAGGGTGGATGCGGGCACCGTCATGGGCATGCTACTTAACTGCTGACCTGGCAGCTTGCTTGTGCTGTTACCATAGGTGCTATTTAGGGGTGGGCATATATACACTGGGTGGTGATATTCAGTTAAATGAAAAATATATATATTTTTGTTATATTAGGGAAAAAGTGTGAACATATTAACTTTTTACATTTTTTATAGTTTTTTGAGCAAATCTTATTTCCTCCCGTGTTGGGGCTCTGAAAGTCTTCAATTCTGGGACCTCTTTCCTCAGTCCCTGGTGTTGTGCAATGTTTTCATTTAACATTTTCCCCCGTATTATTGTAACACGGCTACTTGGATGGGGTGTGAGGAGTGGTGGTTAGTTTCATTGTCCAACTCCTGTTACTGAAGGTAGACTTAAACCAGTTCTTCACCCCCATCCTCCCTTGACTCTACTCTGACTTGTTTTGTACGTTACCTGACGTGAATTGTTGCTCTACGTCATGTTTCCCAAGTATTGGGTTGTCTATTTCCTCTGGGGACCCCGGAGCATGTGCGGTGAGGCACTTCCAATTAATCGGGTGATGTGACAGCTACGTTAACATGAATTCCAGAATGTGCTGCTTATTATGGTCATGAGTGGCGATATTGGCACCCTTACTAAAATACAAATCGGCCATTGATAGAGTGCACGTTAGGAATGCATGATGCATACCAAATTGTACAACCATCTTTTCAGCATCGCTTTTGCTTGATTCTTGTTGGCTTGCCTTTTATTTCTATTTTTCCCCCTCAGTTTTTATGCATATGCATTGGAAAGACAAATGTTGCTACTGCATAATAGACTGCAACTGCATAACTCAGTAGGTTTCTGAGAGAACTGTATTTCACTGACATCCCAAAGTTCTGGTCATCTCCTAGATCTTCATGCTGTGCATATCCTCTCCCTTTGGAGAGCTCAATCTCCACATTACAGTTTGTTTTTACCCTTTCGAAAGGTCTATTGGCTTTTAAATTAACAATGGTATTCCGTGCTACTGTGGCCCAAATGCTATGTTTGGTGAACCTTTAAATATGATGGGAGAGAAGAGCATTTTTCTTTGCTTCAAGAACCACATTTATGTAACTGATCTTTCGGAAAGCAGAGTATGCCAAGCACCGCCGTACGGGCTCCCTAGCATCACAGTCAGTGTAGTGTTTGACGTCTCCTCTGTTCTTGTGGTTCTTGCTCTCTCTCTTCCTGTGCATGTGAGTTTTTGCGGTTTACCAATTGCACCGTGAGAATTGAACATGTGCTTACAGGACTTCCCTCTGGGCACATAAAATGTATGTACATCTTGCAAAACCACGTGAATAGTTCCTCTTAACACCAAGATTTCTGTATCTTTGTTTGTGTCTTGTGCTATGTTATTTCCTACCTCAATGGCAAATTTTTGTTAATTTACTTTACTTAAGATTTTCTAAGGTTTTGCTGCCTGAGCAGGATGTGTACCTGACTGCTAGTGGTTTCACTCGACAGGTGCTCTGGAGGCTGAAATCCTCCCAACACAAGAGTTCAACCTGTATATATTTCCATGCTATTCCCTGTTGTGGAACTGGGGAAAGCTTGGCTCTTGAATATGCAGGGATCCTGGGAGAAAGTGATTCCAAATGTATCCATTAACATTTGTAGGTATTACTTCCTAAAAATAGATTCATGAAGCATAACAAACTTCAAACTGACATCTAGCACCCAAAACAAGAGATTTTTCGATCATGAAATGGGCAGTAAAAGGGTAAAGCAAACTGCACAAACCTCCCTTTCATATCCACTGCACCTTTTTCATCATCCTATTCACCCCCACGAGAGTGTTTATATAAAAAAATGTATTTACAAAGAAATGAGTTATTTATTTTTGTTGGTAAAATTAAATGAAGTAAATGACCTTATGAAATACGCATCTTGGTTTAATGACAAATTTGCAATCACAGCACAGATTACACGAGGCACCCAAGGATGATCTAGTTTTCTTTTTACCTTGTTTTCCTTTTTGCGCTTGTTTTACTAGTGACTTTGGAGTCTGCGTCTAGTTCACGCATCGCTTTCTGAAGCGTTTAGCCTAATTTTGTCTTTTTTTTTTTTTGGGCAGAGATTTTGAAGTAAATTGAGAGCATTAGAACCAAAGGGGAAAAAAAAAACCTGCCTGCTTGGATTGTCACAGATGTGTAGTTTGAACTGCAAAATCATTACACATGTAATCACATGACTGGTTGGGCTGTGGTTATTTGGTAGAGAATGTTTTTTTGATTACCCTCTTTGTTGTGTAATAAAAATCCAACATAATCATTGGGAGCTTCTCGTGTCCCAATCAGAGGTTGCTCTTCTCAAGAATCCCAGTAAGCATGATCTTTTCTGTTTACATTGAGGAGGCAGTGTTTGGAAGATTGATGTTAAATGTTTGCCTGTTATTCTCCCCACAGGTTCTGAACATCGTTCTGTACCATGATGCAGTGTTGTGGATCCAGAACCTGTTTTTCTGCAAAGAAAGTCTACCTGGCTAGTGATCCTACTGCAGAGTATAGTGCTTGCACCTTCATATGTATATGATGCCATCATTCCCCTACACTGGATACTGTCCTCTTTATACCCTTTGACTCACTTGACGCCAAACTCCTCCAGCTTTGGATCACCTAAGTAAGCTCAATCTCTTTTGATCATTGGCTCCATTTTCCAAGCATACCATGTGCAACAAAGTATTTTCTTTGTGCACTTTCACTCAGGTACAACGGCTTTATTCTTCCAAATAAGATTGCCCAAAATCCAGATCAGGGCTGGTTGTTTTTAAACTTCTAAACATGTCCATGAGAATGGTTGTGCAAGTTTATCCAGATAGGAGAGAGCATCAAACTCTTTTGGTTCGAGTCTCTGGTGATGAAATGAAGCTAGCATTGTTTGCTTTTTTTCTCTACTACTTGTGCCCAAATTGGTTATTTGAAGCCCAGCTCCTCACGACAGCTGTTGCAGTTCAAATTACTCCATTCTACTGTTCATCGCACTGTTGACTTCTGAAATATTGGAGTCTGGCGATGGTTAAAGTACAGTCTACCCCTTGGAAGCTAAGACAAAGCCACACAAGTGTCCTCCAAAAACACAGTAATGATGCGATCACCAAGCTCCTTTTTTATTTTCTGCAGGCCAGTGTGGAATAGAACTATTGTGGTACATCTTTGGACTGTAGCTCGTGAAACCTTTTCTCTTTGCAGTGTGATATTCAGCAGTAAACTAAAAAGCTATTTCTAGTGGTGAATTACCCATAAACAATTATGGTAAACATTATGAATCCTCCTGTAATTCTGAGAACTTTAACCTGAGTTCTCTAATATCTTCTCTGAGTTATTTAATGTCAGGAAGCTGGTCTCCAAACTAAAGTCTCAAATGCAGACTTATTGTTCTCTTCGAGCAGCTGTAAATGCACATTCCATATTTCAAAGAGTAGCTTGACTTGTTGATTTGTACAAATAAAAGGTTCTGGAAGTTTGTTTCATTGGATAATTGCCAGCTCCTTTGGTGAGTAGTAGGAATGTTGAAGTCTCCAGGCTTGGAGAGGAAAAAGAAAACACTTAGTCTTTCTTCCGTTGAGCCCTTACTTGGAGCATTGTGCTAGGTGAGTGCTCGAGGTAGGTCAATCCCTCCCAGCCTCCTGATATGGTTGTTCTAACTTCTCGCACATCAATCAAATGTCTTCTTCCTTCTAATTGCTAAACTTTAGGCTGTGATGTCAAGGTTTGGGACTGCCACTGGTATGTCTGTACTTTTAAAGAAGAGCAGTTTTGCAGCATAAATTGGCTCACTTCTTGTGCTTTCTGTTATCCTGCCATTTAATGGTGGGATCTTGAATTGCCCAAGAGCTTTTTGCAGAATAACATTGTGTTCTGGGTGTAGCGTATTTTTAACCATTTTTTTAGGTCGACCAGAAGCACCTAGTGCATCTCAGTTCTTATTTCTTTTGCCATTCTCTCACCTTAGGAACCAAGAATGTAAGGTGAGGGGAATGGCCCACAAGTCTGAAATTGATCCACTTGCCCACCAGTGCTTGGTACTGCTAGCTCTGGGTTGTATTCAGTTTTCTTCTTGAAATAGCATTCAGTCAGCTCTTGAGTGTGTATTTGCGAGACTGAAAATGTTTCTGGAATCTTCCTTGATAAAGGTATTTAGCAGCCTGGTTTAAAACCTCTTTCGGTATTTGCCTTATGTGAAGGGGAGGGTTTCTAAGGTAATGCTATGATCTCATCCAAGAGATGAACCCAAATAAAGTGCAGTGGAAACCCCTCATTGTTTAGTCTAAACTATTGCATTTGGGGGTAAAAACTGAAGGTGTATTATTAGGGATGTGAATGTCTGACATTGTAACAGATTATTGCAGTAGACCGCAATGCCAGTTGTCTGTATATTCATCTGTGGTCTCAGGATGCGACTTGGGCAACCTCACTTGCCTTCTGCATGCTCCAGTACCAGGATGCCAGCTCAAAGGGTGGGTTTTGCTCATGCACTTCCTTCTTTATCTTAAGGCTGCGACGCATGTACTGGTCGATAATCTGTTTATAGCATGGTTAAACGTTTGTGTATGGGGCAGCAATACCATAAGAAGCTTCAATGACTTAATATAGGCTCTCTCATACGATCACACGTGGTGGTCCTGTGCTTACTATCCAAGTAAGTATGCTTTTTGTCAGATGATGGTATCTAGAATGGGCATGTGAAGTGTAATTTAGCTCGGATTTCTTTTTGGACAGTCTAGCCATTGTTTACTTTATTTTGTTTTGAGGGACATGCAACTGGTGTCCCATAAACTGACTTGGTTGACAATCTTTGCTAGTACTCTGCTGGTGTTTGAGATCAGGAAATCCAGTGATGAGTAGAAACTGTAGCGTCCTTCTTATTATATAACATAATAGTTCTTGATTCTGAGGGCTTTGATATGTTGTGTTCTAGGGTTTGTTTATTTTTATAGACTAGTGAGCTTAGTAGTTTACACTGATGGATGACGTTTTGATTGTTTACTGCCATACGTGATGGTGATTGATTTAGTACCAGGCCTTTTTTCAATAATCCCTGGCCCGTCTATACAAAATGTTTGTATGATCCTCCCTGCGTAACGATGAGTATGATAATTCTAATCCTGCTGTGCCTTGTAATAGTCACTGCTAGATGTGCAGGCAGGGTAGCCACTGACTTCACAAACACCCATTAACAGCTTCATGAGCTTACAGAAACAGTTGAATGTTTGCCATGTAACATTTTGGATGTGATGGTTAAACTGCTATGTATTCTGCCTGGCATGTTAACATTTTATTTCTTGACCATATTCTCATCCTTCCACTTAAAACAATGTCACCCTATCACCTTATTCCCACTTTAAATGACATCGGAGAACACATTTGTGGTACTTCTGAAGCATTGGCTGTTACTTTTTTACCATGTTTTTGATTTTAAAGTAATGAAGAGTAAGAAGCAGATGATTTGACTCCTACTCCAGTAGCTGTTATTGTTCTGTTTCCTATTGCAAATTATATTATTACATCCTAAGGGTAGCCTGTTCCTGTGAAGTACTTTTACAGTTTTAACTGATTCGGATTCGGATTGGGCTGTACCTAGAGTGCAGACAATAGCATCTCATTTGGAACTTAAGTAGGATGCCTGCTCTCAGAAAGTTCATGCATTTGGGAAGTGTTCCTTTGCAAACTTGTTTTGTCTGGCAGTGGACTGGACAGCACATCAGCCTTTCTATGAGCACCTGGTCGCACTTGTGGTCTTCCATAGAGGGTAGGATCCTAGTACCAACTTTTGTTTCTGTATTTCTTCATCTGAAATTCAAGCCTTGCATGATGAAAGCTCTTTTAGAAATCATTGCAGGATTCGCAAGAGGAACGTGTATCAGCACATTGGTATTGCACGATCACAATGTTGCGTTGCAGTTTAGACCTGTACAATTATAATAGTGCTCACACGTTTCTGGTGAGGTCATGTCTTCACAAGAATCATCCATTCTCCTAAATTTAACATTTTGCAGAAACCAATGAGAAGCTGATTTGTTACGGTGCTAGGGTGATAGTGTTAAGGAAAGCATGGTTGTTGTATGAGCACTGCGGGTAATCTCATGTGCAGTTTCTTGAATTACATCACGTTACATGCCAAGCCTTACTCAAGAGTAACCAGCCAGTTGTACACCAGCAAAATATTGTATATGGTTAAACTTTATTTCCTTTACAAAGCCTAAATTATATATCCAGATGAACCCCAAAGAACTTCCTTTATCTTTTGCTCGAATATAATACTTGTCAACAAGCTTGGCGTGAAAGTGAATATGTGATGCTTTCTCTTGGAGTAGAAGATGGGATAAACTTGCTTGCTTTTGGAGTTTTGTGGATGTGATTGAACAAGCCTTAGTTTGGGACAACCATCCTGGCTGCAGTTTTCAAGGTGACTTATGGAATTGAAAATAAAGGTCTAAGTGGGTTACAGGGTGCTACATGTGCACACCATACAGACCTTCATAAAGCTCTGATCTTTCTTAACAGACAGTTTTTTTTATTGGTCAGGCTGCATAAAAAATAAATAGTAGCACTCAATGTGCAAGCTTTGTCTAAATCCCTGAGAGTGATATTGACACATGTGGTTGATTGTTTAATAATAGTTTGACCAGGAGACTGAACCTCTGATCCGAAAATTAAACAAATGTTTGTAAAAGTGAAATTGGGCTGCTTATTTGGATATCGCAGTAGGGCATCTGGCTAGCAAAGTAGACCGGTACTTACCTTCAACACTTGCTGCTTGAGAAAACTTCCATTAATGTAAAAGATGACTGCCCAAATCTCCATGAAACCCAGCTACGTCTATATTGCTCCCAGTATCCCCAGGTAATTTGTCTAGTGGTGCACAACCAAACAAATATTTGACTGAAGCCTTTAAACCCATTTTCCTGTCCACACTAAAAGTGAATAAAATTGTTTTTTCTCTTTTTGCAGTCTTCGTAACAGAGCAAAGTCTAAATGTTGTACTACTGACATCTGCAAATCTCACTGTCCAAGCTTTACAAAGTGGAGGATAGTAAGGCAGATCCTAGAGCTTCATATTGTGCCTGGGCGCGTAGATCAGTTGTGATAGGTGTTGTTCTGTGCATTCAGGGAGAAGTCCAGTTTGGGAACCCTTTTGAAAGTCCCATTTTTATTTGAAATTGTATTTGGTCTAGGACTTTTCCTTTCAGGTGTTTTTCTGCTGCATCTATTAATTGCCCAGTAAAGCCCAAATCCAATTTTTGTAACTCTGATACCATCAAAGCTTCCAAAACTTAAATTGGATATTTTCATCATTACTGTTTGCACACTTTGGAATCCTCACGGAGTACTGTTGAGACAGGTGAAACCATCACCTTTGTTTTCAGTTTACTTTTTTAAAAAAAAATTCCCTCTGTTTATAGGAGTCCTTACAAACGTAGGCTTGTCCAAATGTGGGAAAACACAGTAATCAATCAATTTTTTGTTCTTTAAATGGATTTTCCACCTACACCTCAACACATGAGTGCCCCCAGCATGGAAATGGCCTTTTTAATAACTATATTTGGTATACCATGTGCAATACTTGAAGGAAAAGAAAATAGGTCGCAGTTTGCCCTTAATTCCACTCAAAGCTTTTATTTCTATTTTTGACCTCCAGCAGCACCCACCTTTGTTTTGCATTGTGATGATGTGTTGGGCATGCCTGTCAACCAGATGACGTGCCACTTCTCTAAGAATATAACCTCTGAAATAGTTGTGTATAAAGAAAAAACTGTAAACTTTTTAATAAAATATGTATATACATTAGTGTTTGGCTGATGTTGGTTTGTACTCCGTAGAACAACAGGGTAGAGGTGCTAATTCTAGCTATTAATCCGAATAACAGGGTAGAAATGCTAATTCTAGCTATTAATCCGAATAACAGGGAAGAGATGCTAGTTCTAGCTATTAATCTTCTGTGACCGGTTTACCTTGAAGGCTTAGAGTTCCCTTCAGGGGAATCTTGATAAATTGTTATAAGCTCTGAATTGTCCCGCCCATGTATCTTTCTATAGAAAAGGCTATTTATGAAACACACGTATTGTTTTGGCAGCTATCTGTTGGCCATATGTAGTTTATTTTTCTTTAATTAAAAAAAGCCTGTTTTAATAAAAGAAAAACCCATTATGCCTTATATGGATAAGCTGCAGTTTTCAGAGGCCAAAAAACTGACATTGTGACTTTCCTTTAAGGAGGCACCTGTATGCTTTCTGGCCATGTCGGTTACCGTTGTTTCTGTTTTCTTTTGGCTCCATTAAGTGGGATCCTTGGAACACTGAAGGTTTTCTTCCTTTTGAAAATCCTTCCTGAATCACCGAAAACTTTTAAAGACGAGTGTTTTCTGGACCGTCCTGACCAATACTTTATTTTTAACAAATTGCCATCACTTTTTGTAAACCTACCCTTCTTGTGGCAAGAGGATGGCCGAGAAAGAGCCATGTGATCTTTGATATTGTAGGCATGCCCGATTTTCATCACCTTGAAGAATATCCACCCTGTGCCAATGTTCAGGAGAAGCTTAAACGATAGAGCAAATGAGACTTCATGGCAAAAAAGACTGTGCAGATACAAAGAACCTGCATCAGAGAGGTAAAAAGGGCATCTGTTATCACAGCTGGTACCACAGTCTCGGAAGACTACTTCACAGGGCTATCCAAGAAGAGATCCAGTCGGGAAGAATGTTGCTGCTGCCGTTTGACTGGAGATCGGTAACATCAAAGAAGGGTACCGTTACAATTTGTTTAACGTAAAGGACTGTTTTGCTTTTGGTTGACACCAGACATCTAAAAAATTGAGAAACTCCGACATATGCTTTAGATGCTGATTAACTCGGTGTACTACGCAACTAGAGAAGTGATACCTAGGTAGAAGTTCTCAGTTTACCATCCCCATCACATCTGTCATCTCTGGAGAAGCCAATTTAACCATCGTATTTCCACCAGTACTTCACCAGCCATCTTCACTATATTTTGATGCCTTCATTTGCACTGACTAAACTTAATACTACTTTGATTGTTTATTTATGGAAGTATACAAGTCGTAATAGCCATTCAGTAAATAGGTGATTTTACTTTTTATGTAATTTTGACATCTATTAATGCATGTGTTTTTAAAAATCTCACGTATCTTTCACAACATGACATTTGGTGATAAAGCATATTTCAGCCACCCTCCTATAGAACTCTTATAAATGCAGTGATTTGGTTTTTAGCAGTATTAAGTGTTCAAATGTCTGAAAATGTGTTCTAAGAACCATTTGTCTTACTATTTGCATGTTCCCATGAATATTTCGAACTATAAGCTTCTGTTCCTTTTCAGCTTGTTCAACAATACTCACAATAGCCTTCATCTGAACATACAGATCTTTTTAGTCCCGAGTCTGCATACATGATAGGTGGAGAAACAGCTAAAGGACAAATATTATAGTGAACAATTATTACTTTGATATAGGGAGCCTGCAAGCCCTGTTTTAAACACACTTTAATTTTTATTTTTTACAGTATGGTTGTCCTCGCTAGACACCTCTAAAAAGAAAATGATATACCTGCTCTACGGTAATAAGTTAAGGTTGTGATATCATAAATTACTGTTGGCTTCATGGACTGGGAAGCATTTTACCTCTGTGAAGAGCAAATCAATGAGCGGTGCAAATAAATTAAAAGCACTTGCTGAGCACTAAGGATAATAAAGGAGAAGAAAAAGGCCTCGGGTTTCTTAGGTTCCACACTGTAATAGCTCAATCGGGTATATTCAATATAATCCTGGGTACATTCTTTAATCAGAAATAAGGCCTCTATCCCGTCATAGTATGTTACTGCGTACAAAATAAAAGCAAGGTACCAAATGCCGTAGTAATTATCACAGTAGTTAACGCACAGTAGTTTTTTCGTCAAGCAGACATTAGTCTGGTAGTTTATTTTTCCTCATCTTATATTCATAGCGCGGATGTTTGTAGAGTTGGTCTCAGTAGCAGGTATTTGCAGGGACAGACACTTTGTTTTGCCCCTTTTTTTTTTTTGTCGTCATCTCACCAATAACCTTCTGCAGATCTTAAAAAGCTGTCTTCCTCCAGCTGGGCGCCCTACGGCTTACTGCACTTGCTTAGGTCAACCCGACCGGCCCCATTTGATGAAGGCTTGGTGTAATCATAGGACCATGAGGAAAGCCAACACAAATTATATTAATCTCAAGTCCCGTCCCCAACTCATAAGGGGCTGCCAGATGTTTTTCGAGCTTTCCCCAGTTTCATCCTGATCTAGACGAGCCATGGCAAACGTAGCTTTAATTGAAAAACACAAGAGAGAGAAAGGGATAACCACAAATGTGGAGGGGTATACTCCTGATCCCCTTTAAATTACGTAAACAAACAATAAGAGGAGTACAACCAGGAGACACAGTAAAGTCTCCAAAGTATTGGGATAAAGGGCACAAGAGAGGAAATATCCTTTCTTAAGAAGACCCCTCACTCACCAACCTAGTTGGTGACATGCTTCATCATCGGGGTCCCACCCGAATGGCCGAATGCCATCCGGGTGTGCTTCAACACCTGATTACAGTGGAGCAGGTTTGTTTTCTGTGTAGGTGAGTGAAAATAGTGATTTAAAAATTGGCCAAATATAACTCAAAATTAGTATTTTAATAATAGAGCACCTGGACAATATTAAAAAGATTATAAGACACCCTTTTTGGTTAAATTGACCAACTGGTATCTTTAGGTAAAAAAGTGCAAAAAGTGCGAAGAAAAAGGTCTACATGTTTCAACCTAATGTCGGTATTACTAGGTTTTCGTCAGGACCAAGAGTACGTGACCCGGGCGGTCTACACACGCTAAGGTGTACCCTGCCCTTGATCACTGTTACCTAACTCTGTACTCACAGTTAGGAGACCTTTCATCCTAGTAGTTGAAAGGAAAGAACCTGAAAGAACAAAAATGTACAATCACAGACAAACAACACATAAAAATATATCGAAGATTCTCCAAAGTTAAGTGCTCAAAAATATCCCAATTGCGAGTTATGAAAAAAGCGTTAAAAAGTACACATTTAGTGAACAACTGTCGCCAAAATTCAGAGACAGTATATGGCAATGTGCACATGCATTTAAGTGAAAAAGTATCAGCCATTCACGACATTCAGTCCAGTTGTTTCTATATACACTCTGGCTGGCAGTACTTATCACGAGATGCAAACAAAAATAAAAATAATGATAATAAAACAAACTAAAATAAACGCGGATAACAATTAGAAACCGTGGGAATATCATATACGCTACTTGTGATTTTCTTTTAGGAGTGAGTGTCTACGCTCGCATTACATAGATAAGGACATATTTAGTGTAATTTTGATATTAATAAAATCGAGCGTATCATGATTAATTACAACAATGTCAAGAGCTTACTATGTAACGCATGATTGCGTGCCTCATGGGAAAGGGGGTCATGGTGCTGGCTCAGTTGCGTGATCTGGAAAAATGAGCGTTACGAGAGGAAAAATTCATGAGGTAAATGACCAGTAAGGAGGAATAGAGAGGAGTAAGCGGAGCCCACCCGCGTTAAGTTGGAGTACTTACAGCGAGTCACCAGTCACCGGCTGCTACGCCTATACTAAAGACCTGCCACCGTTCCCCGAGGGTTCTCACAACAGAGCGTCCTCGTTAGTTAAATGCTGGGCGCTTCCGGGTCCAGGCGTGGTGACGTGGTCACATGACCAACGTCAGGACGTAACGGGGGCGTGTTCCTAAAAATCCCTCGATAGTAGATAGGGGCCGCTGAAGCGCATTCAATTATCTTAATGCGTTGGGATCCCTTCAATAGAGGTACGAGAAAAACTATACTTGAGGAGATATGTCTAGCTAAAATGAGCCGACAAAGAAAATAATGAATAATAAAAGGCGCATAAACCCATTCTATATGTCTAATAGGGATTCGCTCTATTTATAAAACGAATAAACAAATAGTCAGTGACTACCTCAAAAGGCACGCATACACTCGTTATTTAACAGGAAGGAGGTGTGTTGTGCATGCATTCAGTGAAATACCTAGAGAAATTCAGAACTATCACTAGTGCAAGCATGCATGCATATAGGCAGCAATAATCAACAGGAATAGAGACCTACATAGATGTTGACAGTAGTCATTATTTTTCAAAAGGAAACGTATGTATGACATAACACATGGACTTATTTCAAAAGGACCGAATTCCAAGGAATATTATCGTTCAATCCTTCTTTATGGGTGGATAGCCTATATATCCATCGTTGTTCCTTTTCGAATAGGCGTTGTGTTTTAACTCCTGTTTTTATCTGTTCGATTATAGTCCATTTCATGTCGTTGGTTGTATGGTTCATTTGAAGGAAGTGTTCAGTGAGTTTTGTAGTAGTTTTTTTACACCTGATAGTGCTTCGATGTTCACAGATTCTTTGTTTTATTTTCCTGCAAGTCATGCCCACATATGCAAGATTACAGGGGCACTTTATCAGATAGACCACATTGGTGCTGTTACAATTCGTGTGTACTTGTTGGTACCATACTCTTCCTGGTTCTAATACAAGTGTTTTGGTGTTACTAGTCAGATGGCAAACACTACAATTCCCACACTGATAATGTCCTACGATATTAGGTAGGCCCCATGCCATGGTTACAGTTGGTGTCATTTCTTGTCTGTTCTCCTTTGGGCGTGTATTGACAAGGGAGTCCTTCAAGCTTCTTGCTTTCTTGAAAGAAAAAAGTGGTTTTTCCCAATGTAAATTTCCAGTGTTAATGATAGACCAGTGCTTATTAATAGATTTGGTCATTTGATTAGAGGCTGTGCTGTAAGTTGTTACACATGTCAGTGGTATCTCCTCGTTCTTCTGTGTTCTATCTTCCAGAAGTGCCTCCCTCGGTTGGTTGCGAGCTCTTTTTTGGCATTTATTAAGAATCCCATTAGGGTAGCCTCTGTATGAAAGCTTTTTAGTGAGGTCTTTTGCTTGATTATGGTAGTCGATAGTTTTGCTACAATTTCGCCGTAACCTCAGATATTGGCCATACGGTAGGTTTTCCCTCAGCGGTCTAGGATGGAAGCTCTCAAATCTCAGTAAGTTCCTCGCACTAGGTTTGTGGTAAGTTTTTGTCTCTAGATGACCGTTCTCCTTGGTGATTGTTACATCCAGGAAAATCATAGTATTGGGGTCCATAATATGGGTGAACCTCAGATTATGGTCACATGAGTTGATCCATATTGTACGTAGCTTTAAGCCAATCTTCTCTCTTCGGAGGGTGGGGGTCTTTCCACTTAATACAGATCTCTCTCCGGGCGAGTAACACCAGGTATAACAACAACCCACTATAAGTCTGTGGTGAGTTCAGACTAAATGAACCATCTCCAAAAAACACTAACGATAAATTAACCTCGATGTTGACTTTAAAGATGCCACAGAGAGTCTCCCCCACACCTTTCCAGAAATTTCTTAATTCGAGACACTCATAAAAAATATGGATGTCATTGGCGTTCGGTGTCATACACCTGGGACATTTTGGGATAGGCAACAGAGCGAACTTGGCAATCCTGGCTGGCCTATAATAAAGTCGATTGATGACAAAAAAGTGATTCTTCTTTAGACTGGCTGGTTTAAAATATTTATAAAGTAATTTCAGAGAGGGCTCAAACAGGTCTACAATATTGAGCTCAAAGGGGATTGGTTCCAGACCAAAGATTGTGGTGGAAGTTCCATGTCTTCTGCATCTAGAAACTTCTTATACCAAATAGAAATCTTTCTTTTTTGGCTGTACTGATTGGAGAAAAAACTCTTTCCCACACTCCCCTTATATCACCCTTTTCTGCTTCAAACCAGGATTTAAGTTGTAAGTACTTAAACTTAGAAAAACCAGGGCCTATCTTAGCTCTTAATAGCTCCCAAGGGTGGATTCCTTCTGCGTCCACCAAGTCAGACCACATAGTCATACCCGCTCTCTTAATTGGTACAGCCAAACTGTCTTTAAGACAAAGTGGTGTCCCAGGGGAGTCCCAAATAGGAGCGAAATCAGAGTAATATCCGATTCCCCATCTATATCTCACTTTATACCAGGTTTCCAGGGCGGCCCTAAGGACCTTCAGGCGTACTCGTTTGAAATACCTCGGGGCCCCAAACTTATATAAAAAGCCTTCCTCGCCTCCTCCGCCCTCCACCATAGCCATCTCGCCCAGCAGCCTTCCCCATGATGTGCTCTGGTTTGGAGAGTAGCATCCTAACACCTTAGAATTGAAAAGCGACTAAATACCATCTGATGTCTGGGAGAGCCAACCCCCCTTTGGTAAGCCTACGCCTCAGCTTCTTCCAAGACAGCCTGACTCCTTTGTCTCCCCAGATAAAGCTCCCGATCTTACTTTGAATCTTGCAAATACTCATACTGGGAAAGACCAAAGGGACTGCATTAAACAAATAGGTCAGCTTGGGGAGGATAACCATCTTCACCAGGTTAACCTTCCCGTAAATTGTCAGGGGAAGATTCCTCCATCTAGCGAAGAGACGATCAATTTCCTTGATGGTTTTATTCAAATTGATCTGGGGAATTTTATCCAGGTCTTTAACAATATAAATACCCAGGTATTTTAGCTCTTTACTAGTAGTCCCCTCCCATTGATCGATGTTCCAACACATCACTTCCGTTTTGGAAGAATTGGCTAAGTAACCCGAGATAGAGCCAAATTCCTCCAGAAGGGCCTCGATCCGTGGAATAGCCGCCCCCGGATTACTAGTGTATAGAATTATATCGTCTGCGTACAGGGCTAGCTTACATTGATAGAGTTTAGATTTGAAGGGATAAATTGAATCATCCAGTCTAATGGCTTGCGCTAATGGCTCTATGTAGATATTAAACAACAGAGGGGAAATAGGACACCCCTGTCTAGTTCCCCTCTGGATATTAAAACTGGAAGTCAGCATACCGTTCAGGAGAATCTTTGCAGAGGCACCCTGATGACATTTTCTCAGAGTTTGAATGAAAATGGGGCCAAAGCCCATTGCCCCTAGTACCTCCCAGAGATACACCCAACAGACCCTATCGAATGCCTTGGCCGCATCCAAGGCAACTACTGCCAAGGGATCTGATCTTACCACGGCCAAGTCAATGTTGCCTATCAGCAATTGTGTCTGTTCCTGGATATATCTCCCTGTTACAAAGCCCTTCTGATCGATGTTAACCAGGCTAGGGACCAATTTGGCCAATCTCCCCGCCAGAATACCCATAAAGATCTTATAATCGGCGTTCAGCAGGGAGATCGGACGATAGGAATCAGCTTTCAATGGGTCCTTTCCTGGCTTTAATATCAGTACAATAGTTGCTTCCTTCCAGGAACTGGGGACCTCGCCTGTTGGACTATATACTGAATTAAACAAGGTACCCAGTACCGGGGTCAATTCATCTGACAGGAGTTTGTAAACTTCGTTCAGAAGTGCATCCATTCCTGAAGCTTTATTATTTTTGGACTTCTTTATTTTTTATCTCTTCTGGGGTGATGGGGGCATCTAGAAGGTCGCGGCTAGCTTCAGATAGTTGTCAAAGATTTACCCCTTAACCAAGTTTGTATTTGGTCTAGGGAGGGGGCCAAATTCTCTTTATAAAGATCCGAAAAGAGAGAAAGAAGGCAGGTTTGCATGTCCTCTACACTGCTTGATTTTTCCCCATTGTTATTTATTATCAGTTCATTGATATTATTTTTTGAACGGTCAACCCTAGCTTTCCAAGCCAGTAAAGCACCGGCCTTCTCCCCATACTCAAAGTTTTGCATGCACTTAATGAGCCATTGTGCCCTACACTTCTGGTCCAGTTTACCCCTGTACTCCTGACTAGCCCCCTCCAGATCTCCCTGTACTTGTGCCAACCTTCCTGGGCTCCCATGACTGAGTAGATTCCGCTCAGCTTCTAATTGCAGGATTCTTCCCTCAATGACGTGTAGCTCCTGGGCCTCAGCCCGATTCTTGGAGCATATAAGGCCATGTAGCCTACCCCTTAAGTTGACATTAAAATCTCCTCCTATGAGCAAGGGTGGAGTTACCACAGTTAATTTAGATTGCAGCTTACAGATATAGGTTGGATCATCAATGTTAGGTCCATAAAAGGAGGCACAAACTAATTCTGAACCTCCGAAGTCCAACTGTGCCACTATCCACCTCCCTGTCTGGTCAGTCTGTACAGATTTAATAGTACAAGAGGCCCCCTGCTTAATCAGGATTGCAACACCTCTACTGTTGATCGATTGTTGTGAGGAGCAATAACATTTTATCCATGGAATTCTAGAAAATATTAAGCGACATTCTGTAAAACTCAAATGTGTCTCTTGTAAGAGACAAATCTGAGCTGGGGAAAGCTCTAAATATTTCAATATCAGCCTTTGTCTACGTGGGCATCTCAATCCATTTACATTCCAGGAAATAAAGTTGACCTTACTATCCCTAGTGGAAGTTCCTGCCATCAGCTTACTGACCCTTGGTGCCGACTAGACGAACATTTCTTAAAATTCAGATGAGATGAGGTGTATTTTTTTATTTTATCCAGTGCTCCCCACCCAGTGCTCCCAACCCCCCCAACACCCCGTGGCCCCATTCCCCATGAGGAACCCCCCCTTCCAACAGGCTAAGCCTATTCAGTCACCACTCCCTCGGGTTTCCGAAAGAATACATAAATGCTAATAGTTAAATCTAGGGACCTGATGCCTAAGGGCCCCCATACCTTCAACGCCCTCCCTCTCTACCCTCCATCTCCATTTTGATCTTAACAATAAAGGCATACACCTCAGTTGTGCAGAACTGGTGAATATGATTGTTCCACATTACGCGTAATAGCGCAGGAAACCTCAACTGAGCCTTGGCCCCCAAGCTATTTAACTCATTGAGCCTCTTCCCCAACTCCCACTGTCTTGTTGCGGTGATATGTGAAATATCAGATCTTATAGAGAAGGAGAAGGGGTTTTGACCCGTGGATGTAGATGTTATGGTGCCTTCCTTGAGAGCAGAAGATAAAATCAACTCCTTGACAGAATATGACAAAAAGTTAACCAATAACTTCCTGGGTCTTTGCCTGCCAGGGTTCCTCTTAAAAGGATCACGATGCACCCTTTGAATCTCATGCACAAGATCTATGCTAGGCGAGTTCTTTAAAACTGTTCCCTTTAATAAAGAGATCACAAACTCCTTTATGTCCGACCCCTCAAGAGCTTCGGGGATATTTAGGAGCCTTAGATTATTTTTCCTAGACTGGTTTTCCAGACGTTCAAGATCATCTTTTAGTTCCTTGTTTTGGGCCGTTAACTTTGCCAAATCCACTGAAGTCGTGTGTATAACTTCCTTAAGTTTAGGAATCTCCGACTCTATTGCATCAGTCCTCATGGTGACTTCTTCCAGTTTCTGAGCCAACACTTCGCAGGATGATTGAATGATGGCCTGGTTTGCTTCTGACACAGAAAACCTACTCGCCATCTCGGCCTGGTTCGTCTCTGACGCAGTAAACCTACTTGTCATCTCATCCTTCATGGCAATTAATATATCTGCTAATGAGTGAGTCGTTGAATCTGAAGCAACACATTTCTCAGTGATAGTAGCACTTATGACTTTAGTAGCCTTCTGCTGAGCTTCCTGAGTGTCTTGTATTTCCAGAACGGAATATCTATTGGAGAGGCTCACTGCAGGGTGAACAGCGGATACAGTTGCAGCTATAGTTACTGCAGGTTCTAATGAACCATCAGAACTCTCCACTAGATTGCTCAGAGGATACGGTAGCTTTGGCCCCTTCAAGTTACTCCGCGGAGTAGAGAGCGCAATTTCTGAAGCTACACTTGTCTGATCTGAAGGCTTACTTATGTCGACAACTGGGAGGCTCTGTAAACTATGCACATCACCCACGGGGTTATCCTGGAGAACATTCTTTATAGGCTCGCCAGCAGTTGCAATTGCGGTTGAAGTAGACATAACTTTATAATACGTTTTCAAAGATGGAGTAATTTTCACCTTTAATTTCTTACCCCTACCTTTCCCCCTTTCCTTACCGGCCTCTCTCCCTTTAATAGCAGTCCGGTAGTCCGTTGTCTCCTCTCTGCTTGCGCTGCTTAACTGATACTCTAACTTCAGAGATAGGAGGGGAGACTCGAGGGGACAGAATAGGCTGAGTAATGTCAGTATTGAGGGAAAAGTGGGCCACTCTACCTCGCAGAGTATACCTGCTGATTTTAGGTGGAGAGGCACCCACTTTCACCGCGTCGCTTGTCTCCATACAATAAGGGAGCGCCTCTCCCCCCACAGGTAACCTGGTAATTACAAATGTCCTCGAGCTGTCGGTAAAACTGCCAAATAGTAATACCGACCGTAGTTTGCCATCCATAATTCATTAATATCGTTGCTTATCCATATTCCCAAATAGCGTGTTGGCCCTGTCGCCCAGGCAATAGGGTAGTCTGTTTCAAAGTGCTGGGTCCCGGTCGTCAGGGGGATTATGACTGATTTATTCCAATTTATCCTTTCCCCAGAAAGTTCCCCATAGCGCACCAATTCCCTCGTCATAGGTGCCAGATTCTCTTTGGGGTCCACCATATACAAAGTAATGTCGTCCGCGTAGAGTGATACAGTGAGACCTCTGGTGGTAAACCCTATGCTAAGGTGTGTGTGATACTGTCTAATTCGGGCTGCAAGTGGTTCAGTAGCTATGGCCAAGAGTAGCGGCGAGAAGGGACAGCCCTGTCTAGTGCCTCTCGTGATGGCGATGGGGTCTGAAATCAAGCCGTTCACCTTGAGGCGTGCTGTGGGCAAAGTATAGAGCAGTTTTATCTGTTGGATAAAAACAGGGCTAAGGCCTATTCACTGGAGCAGTGGGAAAAGGAACCCCCATTCCAAAGAATCGAATGCCTTAGTGGCGTCCAGGAGCGCCGTTATCGCCGGGACATGTGGTGCGAGGTAGTGTATTAAAGCAAACAACGTCCGGAGGTTGTGAGATGTGGCCCTCCCCGGAATGACGGCCAGGAGTTTAGCAAAAATCTTTGCATCCAGGTTTATCAGGGATAGTGGGTGGTACGAGTCACAGTGCGATGGGTCTTTGTCCGGTTTTAAGATAGTTATGATAATGGCCTCATTCATTGAGGGGGGCAGGCAGCCAGACTCCATGGCCTCCTGATAGACGGCCAAGAGCCGTGGCGCCAATAGCTTTGAGTATTCTTTATAGAATTTGGCCGTCAAACCGTCCGCTCCGGGGGCCTTGTCCGCGGGAAGGCCACCTATGACCTGTTTGATGTCTTCCACCGTAAAGGGGGCCTCTAAATACTCGCGTTGTGCTCTGCTGAACCAGATTAACTCGATGGAGTCAAAGTATTCCTGCAGGATATCGTCAGGAGGCCTAGAGCTGGATGTGTAGAACTGTGCATAGAAGCCCCTCATAGTTGTATTGTAATTGCATTTGTATAGCGCTTACTACCCATTACGAGGCGTTGAAGCGCTTTTTCGGCGAGTAGCACGCTACTCCGGGACCCATAGAGGATTAGTGTTGAATTAGTATAGTGAAACATGCAAGTAAATTTTAAGTGGTGGATAGGTTAGTGAGTTATTTGGATTCGGAAGGATAGCAGAAGGATAGAAGAGGAAAGAAGGTTTGTATTTATATAGCGCTTGTAACCCCTGATGGGGTGTTGAATCGCTTTTTTTGGGCGAGTAGCACGCTACTCCAGAAACCCATAAAGGATTAGTGGTGAATTAGTATGGTGAAATATGAAAGTAATTTGAGTGGTGGCTATTAGTCCGTTATTTGGAGTGAGCAGGATAGCGGAGGGATGGAAGGGAAAGAAAGGTTTGCATTCATATAGCGCCTGTTACCCCTGATGGGGTGTTGAAGCGCTTTTCTGGCGAGTAGCAGGCTACTCCGGAACCCATAAAAGATTAGTGTTGAAAATTAGTATAGTGAAATATGAAGTAATTTGAGTGGTGGATATGTTATTCAGTTATTTGGATTGAGAAGGGTTAGGGAGGGGTAAAAAAGGAAAAAAGGTTTGCATTTATATAGCGCTTGTAACCCTGATGAGGTGTTGAAACGCTTTGTTGGCGAGTAGCACGCTACTCTGGAACCCATAAAGGATTAGTGGTGAATTAGTATAGTGGAATATGGAATTAGAGAAGTGAACATGCTAGTCTGTTATTTTGATTGAAAAGGATAGTGGAGGGATAGAAGAGTGAAGGATTTCTTTTTTTTTTAGGTCATAGCAGTAGGAGGAGGCTTTTGGATGAGTAAAAAGGGTTTTTGGAGGGGAAGAGTCAGAGGGAAGAGTTTAGAAAGGTTTGTTTTGGGGGATCGGTACAGTAAATGAGGTGTCAGAAGATGAAAGGAGGGGTAGAGTAGGAGAGAGTCAAGAAAGGGTTATTTTGGGAACATAATAGTGGTATGGCGTTTGGGATAAATGAGAGAGTGGGTGTAGAGGATATAATGATAGATGTATAGGGTGAGATAGGGTAGTGAATTGGAAAGAGTAGTAGAAAAGTTTGAGATGAGTCAAAGTTGGGCTAGAAGATATATTGAGGGAAGTATAGGCTGAGAAATAGGGTAGTGCATTGGAAATGCTAAATTAGAAAAAAGTGATAAATATATAGATCTATAAGTACATTGAAAGTATATAGATGCATAAAGGAGGCAAGTATACGCAGATTAAAGATATTGATAGAGGTAGCGGATGAGAAATAGGGTAGTGCATTGGATATGCTTTTTCAGGAGAAAAGTAACAGACACACAGATCCAAGTACATGGAGGTACATAGATGCCCAATGGAAGCAAGTACATGTAGACCAAAGAAGATTTTTTTCTTTTGTTTTTATAACATAATTATTGTACATGTTTATACAAAGCAATACACGAAGATAGGCACATATCTATAGTGAAAATCAATGCTTATGTACAGAGGGACAAATACATGGGGTGGGTATTAATGAATGGGAAAATGGGCAGCATTCCTGGCTCTGGTCCCGACCATTTTCAAACAGGCTCAAACAGGCACTCACCCTTGTCCTCTCCACCCTTAGCTGAGACGCCCTAAGCCTTGGCCGTTTATAGCCCTAGTAGTCGGGTGACCCATTCAGCCAATGGGAACCCTAGCCCTAACAATATCCAATCGCAGCACTAGCCCTAAAATCTAGAACCAATAGGAGACGCGGACCTGAAAGCCAATCTCAGCCCTAGTCCAAGCACCCAATCAGTTTCAAAAACCCTTGATCTCTACGTCCAATAGAGGCCCTAGCCCTACCAGTAGTCTCAACCCTAGTCCAAGCAACCAATGGCACAGGAAGCCCTAGTCCCTACTTCCAATAGAAAACCTACTCCTAGTCCCACACCTAGTCCAGCAACCAATAACACCAGAAGCCCTAATCGCTACTTCCAATTAAAGGCCTAGCCCTAGTCCCAACAACCAATAACACAGGAAGCCCTAGTCCCTACTTCCAATAGAAATACTAACCCTAGCCCCAACCCTACATTGATTGAATCACAGACCCAGAAACCAATCAGAACCCTCAAATACACAACCAATGAGGACACTAACCCTAATCCAATTAAAACATCAGATACAACCACCAATCAGTGTACACATGTACCAAACAATATCAGACTATATAAGGTCCCAGCTACCTCAGACAAGGTTTTCTGGCCAGGGAGTTGGAAGCTGCTTCTCTATTCAGAAATCTCCTAGGAGACAGACCAGCTCAATCCACACTTTGGACTTCTGCAGGTAAGGCCCCAACAAACTTGTCCTCTAACAACACTATTTGTGTAAAACTTTACTCCCTCTCCTGGCCAAAAACGAAGTGCACAGTCCCTATTAAACACAGTTTAAACAGCTTACAGCACATTACTGCTGTCTCAGGAGGGAGGGGGGCTGGTTTCACTGACTTGTTAACACAAGATGGTCCATGGGGTGCACTGCTTAACATACAGATCTTAGCACAGAGCAAAGGGAGACATTTGGAGGGAAAACTGATAGTCACAGGGAATGAGAGGGAAAACTACAGAGTTTGGACTGCAAATCCCACAATTCAACAGGTTAAATGGAAGCAGTCACAGGCAGGAAAAAACACAAGTTTAAACACAAAAACATGGGATAAATTATGCAATCACTGGCAGGTTAAAACTACAATTTTAAACTGTAACAACCACAGGCAAAGACAGTTGAAGAAATGTAAAAGAAAAAATAAGATGATGCAATCACAGGTAGGGAAAATCGTTTTTAAACTTTTTAGGAAAGAGACAGCACTAGTCTGCCGCCTTACCACTTCCTGGACTCTGCTCACTGCAATCTGGGGCACAGGTAGGCTGCAACTCACAAGATGGAGGAGAATGATTTGGGGTGCACCCAGCAAAGCCTTAAGGGGCCTGGGCAGGTGTGGGAGGAGGGCTCAGAGTTGCCTGGGAGCTGTATAGCCAATCCCCAGTCCTAGGTCTGCTGGCCTGGGGTGGGGACTGGGGAGCTGCTCTATTCACAGATCTCCTAGGAGACAGACCGGCTCAATCCACACTTTGGTAAGGCCCCAACAAACTTGTCCTCTAACAACACTATTTGTATAAAACTTTACTCCCTCTCCTGG